>JAKTSL010000061.1:0-93000 GCA_030580175.1 Diutina pseudorugosa
CTCTGCGAACCGGATGCTGCTAACGGGGACGCCTCTTCAGAACAACCTCGCAGAACTGTGGTCACTTTTAAACTTTCTGTTGCCAGACGTCTTCTCTGACCTGGAACTGTTCCAGGCGTGGTTTGAAAGCGCCGGAGAGGAGGACGAGTTTGGCGAAGACGACAGCAAAGCACTCATTCAGAGCCTCCATGCGATTCTGCGACCTTTTCTCCTCAGGAGACTCAAGTCGGATATCGACAAGTTCTTTGCCTAACGCTGTACTATAATACATTCAGACACTCTCACCCTGAATGAGCGATCAAACCATATAACCGTCATGCAATTGACGCCACCAACCCTTTATGCGACCCCTGTAGATCCATTACGACCGTTGTAGTTTGCTTTCCAACCTGATTTGATGGATTTCCAACCTGATGATGATGTACTGATTAGGTACACATTATTAAGGAAGTCCAAAAAGGCTATAAGTTTAGTGGAAAGTAATCATCTAGAGGAGTTGGTCTAGTTCGAAAGTAAAGTCTAGACATACTAGGTTTAAACGTGATTGTTTTTACAAGTTCTCCTTAGTATGTCTTGGTTACTGATATCTAAAGCGATTTGCCTAGGATCAATAGGGTCACTAGGGTCACGTTGTAGACAAGGGGGTCTAGCTTTGAATATTACTTGAAGATTCAAGTACTCTGTGTCGAGTAAAGAGAGAAATATGTGAGAAGTACAAAAGCATTATGATTATAATCACCTCAGTACAATAGAAAGTAGACTTCGTTACATTAGCCTCACAATAATAGATGGATACACTCAGATATAAGGTGACAGGTCACATCTTGACAATTGTACAAGTTCAGACGGTGGCATAATTCAATAAGGGTAGGAGAACCATATTGTATGGTTTTCAACATTCCTCAAGTGCCACTATAAATACAAACAAAATTAACCATGGAGAGTCAAACGTAACGGGTACAACAAGCCATTCAACAAACACCTAGTTCTACTATTCAAAATTCTTAAAATTAGCTTTAGAGCACAGCCAAGACCTGACTGTTTAGTATTACAAGTCAAAGTGATACTTGATTGAATTTGGTTATACGGTGAAACACTACGACAAAATTATCCTTTTATATAGCATTAACAATCTAAATCAAAAAAGGTGAATATTTTTTCAGTTAGTCAAGGCGTCGTGCCGGGCAAAGTTCAAGTACAACAAGGAGTATCCGCCGCGCAAGTCGTAGACGATCTTTTCGTTCTTCAGGTAGCCGTGCTTCGCCAACATCATGTCCAGCGACTGCAACGCCGCAAACAGCGCCGCGTTCTCGGGCAGACCCTCGGCGAACAACGTCACGGAAAACTTGCGCGGGCCAAAAATCAGAAGTACTCGTTGAAGCACCACGACGATATCCTCGCTGGTGGCATTGCCAAACGGGTAGTTGGTCTCAAACAGCGCGTACAGCCACCCCAGCTCCGGCGTGATGTGGAGGGTGTAGTAGTAGCCGCTGGGCGAGATCAGGTTCAGCGAAAACCCACAGGGAGTAAACGAAAACGCATCGTGGGTGAACCCCGCGGCAGGCTTGCTCTCTTCGTCGTCGCTCATCAGCGGCAGCGGCAAGTGGGTGGGACCGTCGGACTCACCGAAGATGTCGGCAAGCCCCAGCGTCTGCATCGTCACCCGACCGAGCTGGTGACCCAAGTCCTCGTCGACGCCCATCAGCAGCTCGCCGGGTTCGCGAGCCACAACAAACTGCTGGGCCTTGTCTTCGTCCAACTGGGTCATCAAGATCTCAAACGTCTGGTCGTGGTTGGTCCCGGGACGAGCACAGTCGTCGCGGCCTTGGCCGCCTTGGTACAAGTACCAGTGGTCGTCGCTGGTGAAGTCACCAACAATGTACAGCTTGCCGTTGGGGAAGTACTGGTTCAAGAGCCCCACCTCCTTGGTCCAGTCGGTGTGGACGTGGACCTGGCGATCAGGGAACATGAACGACCGCCGCGAGTAGAACACCTTGTGGATGGCATGGCCTCCAGCAGCCACCGAGGGGAAGTGGGCTCCCACCGAGGCGAAAAGGTGGTCCAAGCACGCCAAGGTGGTGGTGGTGCCGCAGGTCTTGAGCACCATGCGGTTGTCAAACACAAAGAGCGACAGCTCGCTCAACAAGTAGGCGTCCATGGTGCGGGTACGCTTCACCAGCAACACCTTACAGTTCACCAAGTCGAGCACTTCGACCCAGTGTTCGAAGGGCAAGCTCCGCAACCCGCCCCGAGGCTCGGCGGCGGGGATGGCGTCGCGGTCGGACCAGAACCACACCTCCAACAACTTTTCCGGGCCTTCAAAGGCGTTGGTGGAGTCGAGGTTAGCACTCAATTGGCAATCAACATAGTCGAACGTCATGATATCGGTTTTAATATTTGTTTCTTTAGGGTAGTTTAACAGAAACGGAGAAAAAACTTTTGGCAATCAAAAAAAACGTTTCCGTAAACAAAGCACAGGGGGGCAATTAGACGGGTAGACTTTAAACTCTCAAGGTCAACTTTTGTCACTCGGGGAACAACTCAACAAATAAACAGTATCGTCGGGGTTCCTTCTCGGGCATAAACTGGGAGCAAGTCGAAACGTGACGCGGGAACGAACCAGTCACGAAGAAGGGTAAACGGGGAAGGGTTAACGGTCAGCGGCTGGAACTAATGGAAAGGGTGAATGTCCAACCTCTGGGGTGTAATTTGTTTGTGGGTTTGGAAAGGCAAGGACGTTGCACTCAGCGGCGATAATTTAACACAAGTTTTTCACTAGCGGCGAATTAAAGGCTGCTGCTGCGGGAGATTTGAAGTGAGAAAAAAACTTTTTTTTCGTTTGGTTAGTCGCTTTCTCGGTTTTGGGTTTATGTGCAGGAGATAAGCCTCTTGTGACAAGTAACCACATGAGGCAACGCTAGAGAAAAAAAAAGAAGGCTGGTGCTGTGGTTCCGAAACGAGCCGATGGTTTCGGTTGCTATCGTCTAGACTCACGCCCTACTCAAACATTAGTACAATTCTGGAAGATGACTACCGATGAAACGGTTGTCACCGAATAGGGGAATCGTGAAAAATTAGCGCACGGCTGCAACCTACCGGTGGCGCAGTCAATGACAACCTTAATCGGGAGCGATGACTACACCTCACCGTTAATCTAGCGTGCGCGATTCAGCGATATCGTACTGTGTCATTTACGGGAAATTGATTATATAAAAGTTGTAACTTGTTTCAGCGGTGGTTTCATGGTCATCACATCCATTCATCGTGTTGGGCACAGACATCCGCCTTATGCCGAAGCAATGTTTGTTCACGAGCATGCATATAGGCTTGGATGTCGTCAAGCAAGAACTACCGAGACAAGACTATAATGACATTGCAACACACTCGTGCAGCAAGAGACTGCTATTGACTTGAGGCAATTGATTGCTAAGATGGAAGGTGAACCACAAGCCATTCACAATTCCTACAACTGAATTCATAAATCATAGTAATTAGAGAGGTTTAGACACTAGACACAATTTCCGAAGCGTTACGCAACACTTCCACCATCCGAAGACATTCCTTACGCTTTTGCACCGTCATCTCGTTCTCCTTGACCAAGTCCTCCAAGTCGGGCAGCGAGTACATCTTTTCCAACAACTTCTTCTGGATGTTGTCCCGACTGTTGTTGATCAACTTCAACATGATGGCCTTGGGCACCAAGTCCTGCACCGTGCGCTTGACAATGTCGTAGTACGACAGAATCAACAACTTGATCACTTCGGTTTCCATCAATTCCCGTTCGGTCATCGTCCCCGACGCCCGCAACACCAGCGGCGGCGCCTCCATGGCCTGTAATCTCTTCTTGTTTTTCAGCGTGAAAAACCCGCCAAAGAAGCCGCCGTTTTCATCCTTCAGTTGCAGTTGTTGGGATTGAGGTTGCGCCGGTTGGGGCAACGGCTTGCCCGTCTTGGGGTCGATTTGCACCGGGGCCTTGGGGTGGAACTTTTCTTCCACCATCGCCATCGCTTCCGAACCCTTGAGCAAGTCAGGATGAGCGGTGTTGACGTAGGTTTCTTCCAGCTTGATGATATCGTTGACAAACTTCGACGTCGGCACCACCTCTTCCCGCAAGTATTGGATGACCTGTTGGGTCAATTGTTCCTTAAGCGCCGGGTAGCGAGAGTACTGGGTGCCGGAGACGATTTGCGACAAGATCCGCACCAATTCGTCAAAGATGAGTTGGATGCATCGCTGCAGCGGGTCTTCAAGACGACGGATTTGTTGCTTGACCAACACCTCAAAGGCATCGGTACCGACAAACAACAGCGGCGCCGACCCCGAAGTGTTGTGCATAATGGTACGAATGTCGGCATCCTTGATTTGGTCAAACGGGTCTAACAGCTGCACCCCGTTCTTGAAGATTTCGTGGAAGACAAACAGAATACGGGCACCCCCCAGCAATTCCGCCGACAGCAATTCTTGCGATTCACCATTGAGGTTACCGCTGTAGTCCTTGGCGAAATTGGTGATCATCGAAAGCACAATCAGCGCCGGCAGCTCGGCCAATTCCGGCCCCAACGCGTCCAATTCGTGGGTGTACTTCTTCAACAGCATTTCAATACGGTTCTTGATTTCGGGCAACGTTTGCTTGATATGATGTAACAAGATGCCGTTAAGCTTCTTGGCCAAGTAGGGAGTACCGCAAAAGTGAGCCTTGGCCTTGTAAGCAGGGTGGTTTTCGAAAAAGGCCGCTTCGTCGTGAAGGGCTTGGCGAATTGTCTTGTTGGATTCGATATCCTTTTGCCCCCGATTAATCACGGGGACGTAACCGAACCGCAAGGGAATGACACGGCCGGCCAAAATATCGATGACATCGGTACCTTCGTCCATCAAGTCGACCTTGGTGAGGACACCGATGGTACGAGCACCTTCGGGGTCGACTTCCCGGGCCAACTTAAGCCCATCGGAGTTGGCCAAATCGGTATTGGCAGCGTTCACCGACAAGATGATGGCGTTGGGCTTGGAGATAAACTTCATGATCATATCCCGGATTTGCCGTTCAATATCCTTAGGTTGATCCCCGACCGGCACCTTGGTGAGCCCCGGCAAATCGACAAGGGTCAACGTCAACACGTGAGGCGAGTAGATTCTGAGGTTGATGGGGACGGGAGAGATACCCAAGTTCTTCCCCGTCTTGGCGTCGGTTTCGCGGACGATTTCGTTACGGATTTCGTCGAACTTGTAGAACTTTTTGCCCGGCAAATGGAGGAATTCCCCCCACTCTTCGACATTATCTTCCGATTGCTGGCCACCAACGTCGATGAGCTCGTCCTGCTTGGTGTGAGGCTTACGGCGGTTGACCAATTGGAGCACAAGCGGCCGTCTGGTGACGATACCGGTGCCTCGCGGCAAAAAGTCCCGCCCGACGATGTTTTCTAACACCGACAGCTTCCCCAGCGATTGGGAACCAACGACGGTGATCTGAGGCAAGTCCACCGGCAGCAGCAGACCACCACCGAGGGGTGCAAGCGCATCTTGCAACTTATTGATCGTGGAAATCAAGGTCTCGTCCATGGTAGTAGCGACGTGGAAAGATTGCAGTGGCGAAGTGCGATCAAAAGAGAGGAGACAGAGAGTGAGTGAGAGAGAAAGCGCGCGCGACTAGGAGCGACACCGATCCAATATATAGGGGGCGATTAAGGTGAAACAAGTGGGGGTGTACACAGGCTAGCCGATGTCTGGTACACGTTTTAGATGACCAAAAAGAGAATGACCCTTCCCGCCTTAGCTGGAGATGTAATTTTGAAGGCGGCGGCTGCAGCACTGATGTTTTTGGTGACCGAGTGAGAGACGATCGTTTGCCGTGGGTCAAATAGCAACGTGGCGCCTCTACCATTAGTGAATGACTACGCGTGAGACACGCGATCGAAGGTTATCGAAACATTGACGTGTACAGTAAGGGGAAAAGAGTGACACTGTGACGTGACATTATTTTGAATATATAAACAGTTTTTCCCGTATTGTAGCAAAAGCAATGTGGTGGAAGATTATGGAAGTTCGTTGTTGGTGTTTGACTGACTAGCAGAGGTTGAGTTCGCGTTAGTCACTGTGACACGCACTTTCGGCTCGGAGTTGTTATCAGTAGCATGCATGGTGTATGTTACTAGAAAAGAGTGAATTTCCTTCAAGATCCCGTTAAATTGTACTGAAAAGAAAAACCGTTTGGGTTCTCGTTGAGTCGTGCTTATAAAATAAGATAAAATCCCATTCGATCGTCCTTCGAATAACACTATAAACCTAACTCTCGAGTCATCTTGAAACAATACTTGATTAGATGAAGAGTGGGAAAGTGACGGCTCGAGTGCCTATATCGGTATGACACATTCTTGATCACGTGTTTTTACACCGTTATACTGAATGGGAATTAGAGCTCATTACTTTTAATCTTCACATCAATCATTCATGAACGTTGGTATCCTTCACACCAATCATTCAAAAACACTACAATTGTGTGATATACTTACTCATTGAATACTCATTCTCATTATATACTCATAAACATCATTCTCATTATTTCATAGGCATCATTATCAGTCGTTATTTCGAATGTCATTATCATTCGTTAGTTTCAAATCATTATCACTAGTTTGCAATCATCAAAGATCATTGCTCAGTTGTCATGTTGTCGTAACAACCGAGGCTGGAAGGAGCTCATATCCTCCATAGGGAGAAAGTACGACGGACACCATTCCTCAGAAATTCCCAACTGTTTCATGGTGGCAGCACTAATACATTCGACATGCTCACATTGGGATCCAGCTGCGAATTGCAAGCTGGCATCATCGCTCCATTCCACCGTACCCAAGCTCACTTGTCTTACCGAAGCGGGGATAGTAAATCCGTTATTGTAACAGCCATCGAAGCATACCTCATCAATAAAAAGGGCCCGAAGGTTGGCATAGTCCTCAAACCGTATCGGCGCAAAACCATGGTCGGGGTCTTGGTCAGACTCCGTCAACGTCCGGTCATCCAAGCTTACCACGGAGATCTTCTCCACCATCAAGGGGATTTGTCCCACTTCACGACAGTCACAATAACGCAATTCCTGACAGCTAACGCCACTGATATCACTAAACGCAGGTACCAAATTGACAACTGTTGACTTCGACTTGGCAAACGTCGAATGCAACGAGAGGACTTTTGTCACGATGTGCGGGGCGCGGCCGTCGTCATCAAAGTGACAAAAGCGAAGGTCGACGTTGTCGGCGGAAATCGACACGCGACCCAATAAAATCCTCATAAGCCGAATGGACTTGAGATGTTGTGAGATGACAACGTCCACCGCAACGGCTGCGGGACGCGAAAGATCAAGTTCAGAAAGCCGGGGGAAGTTTGCCAACTGAATGGGGACATCCGTCGTCGTCAACCTCATGACATTGGGAGCATCGACGGCACCGAGCTTTTCTATTATCCCCAAATCCAAATCGGTAAGATTGGGACAGTCGACGGTGGCCTCCGCCGCCCCTTGAATCGTCAACGTCCTGAGTCTCTCCGACTTTACGTGCACGAGACAGCCCGGGCAATCGCCGTCCCTCGCCCATGGTTCACAGCCAAAGACTTCGAGCTGCTGGGGAATGCCATACACGGGGAACGCCAGCCACACTTTCAATTCGATCAAGGGGACAGGCACGACGAAGTCGACGGTGAGAGGTCCCGTCATTTTCATGTGTAACACTGTCAACTGTGAACATAAGGCCATGTTACTGACGGTAAGTTCCTCGCCTTTGAGCAGCGTCAAGCGAGCCAATTGAGGTGAAGTGAAGAGGTCGGTGACGTCGCCACCGCCTTCAAAGTCCGCATAATCCACTTCGACGAGATGGGGACAGGTGACGTTCTTGAAGCTGGGATAGTCCCACTGCAAATCCGCATCGAAAAGAGTATGATCCGAACACACCGTCTCGATTTTTTCCCACGGAACGTTGTCGATATTCCAGAGCAGCACGTGTTTGAGGTTGACGAGCGTCGAGGCGTCAAACGTGTCGGTAGGATACATACAGAGCGTTACCACCAGGGGCGGCAAGCAAAGACTATCGTCGTGGTCACAGTCACTGCGGAAGTGGGTAAGGTTGGTCAAGTGCTCAAAGTTTTCCGGATAGCTTACCATACACTCGCTGAGAACTAGCTTGGTTACCGACACGGGGATGTCCTCGGGATCGACCACACAATTGCCTTTGATCGTTAAGCAAATCACGTTGCCGAGGTCACCAAGACCATTTAGCACACACCATATTTCCCCCGGATGATCATTGTCCACCGTCACCAGCAACAGCTTATACTTGACTTGGCCAAGATGCCATTTGGTAATGTTCAAAAGACCGACACTCGTGATGACGTTGATGTGGCACGGAGGAAGTTTGGCGTAGTCGTAAAAGTCAATCTTGTCAAGATCGCCAGTAATGACTTCCTCGGCGGTCACGTTAACCGTTTCACAATTTACAAAGTAACCCGCCAACTCGAGTTTAAATCGGTTACGGCAATAGGCGACATAAAGCCGACACATCGACGCCACTCCGACGTGGGAGTATATTCGCTGGAGAAGTTCTCGGGGAAGGTCCTCAAGTCGTCGAATGGGTGGCTGACTGGGATCAACCATGTGTGGAGTAGGGATGAATTCAAATCAATGGTGCGTACACTGTCGCGCGAGGTTAAACACAAATGAGCGTGCGGCTGAAGCCAAAACCTAAATCATGATCCGAACCAAAACAAGCAAAAAAAAATTTAAAAAAATTCCACACTGTACCAAACCAAAGCAAATGAATTCTTCAATGGTTATTTGACTCTGACCTGAGCTGCCTTTTTTTTTATAATTTTTTTGGCCGCGGTACCATAATTATACCTCTCCACACTCACACATTGATGTTTTCCAACTGACAACGTCACACCCCCATGATAGAGCATATTGAAGACAATAAAAGTGGTGTTTGTTTGGTTGCGGAAATATTGGGTACTTCGTGAGCTTTTAGCCATGGCCAGATCTCTTTATGACCATTCTTACCTTGCCATCGTATTACCTCATGAATACTCCCAATCACTTCGAAATTGTCATTCCCACGTGTTATTCACTTTTAGCAAGGCAAAAATGAGGTTTGAATTCTTGAAAAGGTACATTCCAATCAAAACCTTGATGGTTCCGTGTCTAACGTTGATTGTTGACATTACATGAGACCAAAATCGTTCTCTTGACCGCAAATTGCCCCCCAAAACCGCTTATATCAAACAACGAAGACACTTCAACAAACATCCAGCAGCAATACATGTTTTGTGTTTGGCATTTCCGTCTAAAGACGCAAGGGCTTTCTCAATCAGATATAATGGCATATGCAAAACATCATTACCTTGGAAGAACCTTCACATACCAGGGACTTCCAGGTAACGTTATGGATCATCTCAAGGTCATTTTTCTGTTGTTCTTTTCAATCAATATTGAGCTTTTCCTGTTTCATTCTGATTCCAGTTAACGCTTCCCTTGGGTTGAAATGAAACGGCAAACCTTCTTCACAATAACGCTAGGTTATTTCCAGTTGCTCGCGGACTCGGGTTAAGCAGCGGTGGATTCATTGTGATAGTCAACTGGTAACAACAACCGACGACCTTTATTTTTTTTTTTTTTTTTTTTTTTTCAGCCGTTTCTCAATCGGGTAATGTCAACAAGATGCACTCCAGATATACGACACTTCATGAATTTCATAACCTTGACAACAATAATAATAATTAAAAATTAAATGTTAAAAAGGCTGTAGTGAAAGCATTCGAATTGGCTGATACTTATTGCTACAACGAAAACACTTAATCAGTTACTTTACTCCAACTCGCTCTTATCACATCTCATCACCACTGATTGATCGCATCGCTGGATAATCAACACCTTTACCATGGACTCGTTGGCTCGGCTCCCCACAGAAGTGTTGGAACAGGTCTTCGACCACCTCGACAATCCCTCAAAGTGTCGTTTCTACGCTACCTTTGCTCCCCACGCCGTCACCGACGTCGTGGCGACTCTGCTCCGCGATGAGGATATCCCCGTGAAATCCGGACTTGTGTTCGATGACGATCCCGAGTTTATCAGTTATGAAACGTTGGCCAAACTCCCATTTGGTCGTGCTAAAGTGGGGTTCGAACCTAACCACTGGCCGGCGGTAGCTGCTAAGCTTAACGAAGCTAATAGTCGCCGACTTTCAGTATATGTTCGCTACGATCCCGGGACGATGGTTTACGATGGCAAACCACCGAAATGGTCGTTGTATCATGGTGATGTTGAAGTTGTTGAAGCTGAAGAATGGGATTTTGACTTACCCAAAACCATTCGCAAATTAACCATCAAGTATAAAGAAATCCAAAGCCACCGAGCCTTTGAAGGGTTGAATCATCTTGAGGAGATTACGTTTGTTGAATGCGGTTACAATGGGCTGCAACCGTTGAAGCTCCCGCCGCTGGTCCGCAAAGTGTATGGTGATTTCCACGACCGTGACTTTGACTCGTTGGTGTTGAAGGATACCGAGAGAGCGGGGGAGATTCCTGACCGTGACTACTTACCCAACCTCGAACACATGCACATTTCCCAGCGGGGGTTCAGACGTTGTTTCCACAACATTGATTGTCCTCAATTGACTAAAGTAACCTTAAGCTTACCGGAAGCGGTCGAGACGCTATTTACTGACGAGCAAATGGCTCGCTTAACCGAGATATCGCTCATTGAAGGTGCTAGTATTGCTGATCTCGCTCCGTTCACTCTGCTTCGCAAACTTACGTTGACATTGACAAAACCACTTACGGCTGATTGGTCTTTACCAAACCTGCTTACTGATCTCGCCGTCACCACTGCATTCCCCATCAAGAGCATTCCTTCCCAAATCACCCACTTTGAGTGTACGACAACCACCCCTGATGCCGAGGTCAGGCTTTGCTCGCGGCAGCTTCGTCACCTCAAGCTTCATGGTGAATCTCCCATGTACGTGTACTGTCCTAGTCTTGACTACCTTTTGCTTGATAATGACGTCATAATCAAGGCGTTAGCGGTGCCCCAGCTTCGTCAGCTCGACACCAACTGGGACCAATACTCGTTGGTGCGGTTTGACCTTCCCAACCTCAAAAACTTACAAATCTCCCAGCCGTATTATAGCTATGATGCTGTCGACGTCATCATTCCTCAACGGTTGGAGGCGGTGGGCATTTCCGGGTTGACGATTCGTGATCTCTTTGTTAATGCCGACGAGGTGAAGTTTGGTGGTACTCGTATCGAACGCAATCTCAGCATCGACGGTCGCTACGTCAGTTTCTGGCGGTCGTCGTTCCCCAAGGAGAGCGTCAAGAGAATCCAGTGTCGCGAGTTCTTCTGTTGCACTGACGACGCCATCCCCAGCCTGGTGCAAAAGTTGATTATCTTGAACAAAAACGAGGACCTGGAGATCCATGCCAACACTTTTAGTCACTGTTACCAACTCGAACACCTTGAGATTGTTAAGGCAGTCATCACCAGTTCCATCCGCAAACCAGTAAAGATCCCCGAAACGGTACGCTTCTTGTCGGTGAGACATTCCATTACTGAAGAAGTATGGTTGGAATTGAGCCAGCCTCCGTCCCAAGTGTCGGTAGCGTTTAGTGATTGTAAGGGACAGGTAATCTTGAATAAAGCTGGAGGTACGTGGATTAAATATGCCACTGGGCTTGGCCAAGGGTTATTTATGGATGGCTTGAATAGTTCTGCCATTATTGAAATCACCCCTCCCACTTCATCGTAATTATACCACTCTAGAATAACAATAGCGATACCACCACCACTAATGAATCCAGTAGACATTAGGTTAGATATTAATGAAGCCAAGATTAATAATATTTTGCCATCTAACAATCCGTAGGTAAATAAACGTAATCCTAATGAAATATATCTTTAACATGGTAATGTTTCAATTGAAACCAATACAGCACTTTATATGCCTCAAAAAACACTACAACCAAATCTATCGTTGTTTCGTTATAACTATTAAATGAAAAAATGCTTCTATTTTTTGCCATGCTTGCGCTTCAACTTCGACACAATCGCCAGCACCTCCAGCTTACCCCCGCTAGCCTGATCATTCCCAGCATCGTGTTTCCGCTTCTTCCGCTTACCCCGCTCCTCAAGAATCTGTTTCATCGTCGCCGTCTTCTTATACTCAGTATTAGTGGGATCAATGGCATAGTCGTGAGACTCAAACACTTCGCGGAACCGGTCATCGTTAAGATCAGGTTTAAACAGTTCCACCACCTTCTGAGCCGCGTCGTCGTCGTCGCCGTGCTTGCGCTTGTTCTTCTTGCCCTTCTTCTTGTTCTTTTCCGCCTTGAGCACGTCCTTCATGGTGAAATGCTTGTTGTCACCATCGTCATCCATTGTCAACAACTCAAGCTCGCCCTTGGACGCCGTGGCCACATTATCGTTAGCCGCTTGTTGTTCAGAGTCGTCGACATCTCTACGAGCCTTGGCCCGTTCCATTCTCGCTTGTTTGCGTTCCTTTTCCTTACGCTTATACGCTTCAATCGTCAGTTCTTCCTCAGGCTTTTTCTTATCTTCAGCAGGAGCAGTTTCCAGAAGACCAGGATTGAACGTGATTTCCATATCGACGTCATCGTCATCACCGTTCTTGTCATCATGGTGACCAAACTTCAGCTTGAACCCTCCAAGCAACGACTTGTACTTGTCCTTGTCATTGTCAGCTTGGGCTTCGTCGTCGTCCAGGTCCAGCGCCAAGTACGCCTTCAAGTCCATATCTTCAACTTCCTTTTGACTAAACGCCTTTTGTGCAAGCGCTAACCGTTCTCGGGGAGTTTCGTCCCACGTAAGCTTAGCCTTGGAATGTTGGAGAGCATCAGTGACAAACTCCAGCAGCGGCTTGTAGCGAGCGGGCACTTCGAAACACTGGTCCTTAATCTCATCGTCGTCAAACAGCATGTCGTCAGGAATGTAGCGCAAGTCAAACACGTTCGCCGTCAGCTCGTACTCGGAGCCATCGCAATTGGCGTAAATGGTTTGTGCGGCTTTCACCAGACGACATTCAACCACGGCATAGTAATATCGTAACCGTTGAAGTTGATAGCGTCTCAACGCTCTCGAATCGTAGTCGCCCAGGTCCTTGGTCTCGGTATCGGCGTATAACTTCTTCGCGGCTCTAGCGAGCGCTTCTGGGTCGTTGGCGTCGACCTCGATGTCCAGGTCGGAGTCCAGATCCAGGTCGTTCTTTTTCTGTTTCCGTTTACTCTTGAAGAGATCCTTGGGCGGGCCTTCTCGTTCTTCCCGAGCCATTTGTTCCTTACCGTATTCGGAAGGGAAGATGGTCACCAGAATGATGTCGCCAGCATCGACAAACAGCTGGAACAGAGCGAAAAGATCGACAGCACGAATGTTATCGAAGTACATATTGACAGCAGCGAAGCGGCGAGTGGGATCACCTTCGTCGGGCTTGGTTTCTTCGATCTCAAGGTCCAGTTCCGCGTCGGAGTCACTCAGGTCCAGGTCCGAGTCCAGATCGGAGTCGGAGTCCAGATCGGAGTCAGACGACTCCAGCGCCGACCCTTCCAGCAGCTCCAGCTCCAGCGCCAGTTCCAGCTCCAGCACGTGCTTGGTAGCAGTGTGAGCATCATCAGCAAGCTTATCCAACCGTTTAAGCTCGGCTTCCACCGCAGCATCGTCGATGACATCTTCTTCGTCTTCTTCTTCTTCGTCATCGTCGTCTTCACTGGAGGAGCTCATCTCGTAGAACTTCTTAAGGTCATCACGGACATTCTTCTCCTTGATCTTACGACCATAGCGATCGATCTTGGCCCCACGGGACAGGGCATTGAGCTTTTCGAGCTCCTTCTTCGAGAACCGCTCGTCCACTTTCACCTTCATGTGGCGCGACAGGGGCAACCGGAACCGCGGGTCATTGTGGATGGCCTTGAACCGACTATCGGTGACTCGTTCCGGCGCCGGCTCGTCCTTTGGCGGAGTCTTTTTCGCCATATGATTTGGGAGGAGTAGTCGTGTGGGATGAGATGAGATGATAAGCGCGCGCCTAAGTGTGGATGTGCGCAGGGCTCACAACCGGAAATTCCCAAACCTTTGGCTTCGTCGTCGCAATATTGTCAAAGTCGATTTCCTCTTTTCGGTAATTGCACGCATATTTGCCAACATTGTGTCGCGCACGTTAATTGCTATAGTAATGAATAAAGTTGTATATGTGTAAGCTTAGTGTCCTCTATACAATGCGTTGGCCATTACCGGTATCGCCACCCACGGAACCACTACAGCCACTGACCCCCAGACAATTGGGACCCTGGTCCCGAATCGTACAACAAAGCCCTTCGTAAAAGTGTCGTGAATCAAAGTGAATGGGAGCAAACGGCGGCAACACGTAGTACTCAGCTCCAGCGACGGCTACGGGAGTACCATTAGAGTTAGCCAGCAGCAGAGCCACGCTGGTCCCACCTTCAGGAGCAACCCACGGCAATTGCCCTTTATTGCGAGATTCCAAGTGTTTGCGAGCCTGACGAGCCAGATAGGTGGGCATGGCAATGGCGTTGTGGTGGGAGATGTGGGTGAGTCCCATTTGCGGCAGAAACAATGGGTGTTGCGCGAGTTCGTGGTCGTGTTGTCCGCTAGGCTTTTTCCCCAAAGTCAGGAGGATTTGTACTCCTGGCAGCTTTTGTTGAGTGTGACGAATCAGCAGACAGTAGCGACAAAAGCAGATGAGATACGGTTCCTTAAACTTGGAGTAGTAGAGCAGAGCGGTGTCCTTGAACCCCAGGTCCAAGCGCGCTTCCTCGACCTTATCGTCGTGGTCAATCACGGCTCCAAGCAGCAGCAGCATACACTCTTGATAATAGAAATAGGGAGATAGTTGATGAGTGTGCCAGATGAGATCAATATCTAGGGTAGGGACCAACATCCGCTGGTGGTCAGTACGAGTCAAGAGATTAAGGTAGCGCAGATAGCGGATGATGGACTCGGCGATGGTCTTTTTGAGCAATTGGTTGTGGAGCCAGTCCAACTGGAGCATCTTGTCGGTGAACCGCTCCTGGCGGAGCACCGCTCCCACCAAGTCGTCCCAGATGGCAAACAGCTTGTCGACAGTGAGATGGAGCGGGTTAGCCATGAGGTAGGTTCGGAGTAAGGTAATGATGGGTTTCTCACAGAATCGAGGGAGCTCGTGCTTCATAAACTCCGTTAAGGATCGCCGAGTGAATTGGGGCAGCATCACGAGCTTCAGTACTCGCTTTTGGAGCTGGCGTTGCGCCTGATCGGTGCGGACACTCTTCTGGCGATCGAGACAGATGCGATTGGAAAAGTATTTAAAAAGACCTGCTAGTGGTCTGCGGCGAAGGGTATCGGCATAAAGCATCCGTTTCTGGAGCTCGGCGTGAGTTATGGAACCAGCAATCTTGTGGTCACACGGCAGGTCCTTGGGGATGGCACACTCAAAGTCACGATCAGCAAACCCCGTATTATCGTCAGTAGAAAGAGGAGCCTTGGTGATGAGGAGATCACAGATGGGACAGTAGACATCGACCAATAGTCCTTTAATGTCATCGGGTTCAATTTCGTAGATGAAGTCAGTAGGATGGGAACCCACAGCATTAATAATTTCCAAGTAATTATCGCAATATTGTTGGCTAGGACGATAGGCAAACAGTACGTTGTCAATGGCCTCGGCAATGACGTTGACGGGCATGGGCATAAGGGCAAACTGGAGGAACTGGTTGCGGGCGAAATGGTCGTAGTACAGTCGGGGCAGAAGCATAAATGCGTGCCACACCATCACCACATCTAGAGGTGGTAATACACTCAGAATAATCGCAAGCAACTCCCGATCGACGGGGACAGCATCGTCAAAGATGGCTGACTCGGTACGATTAAATTTGGGGTTGGTAGGGTAGCCCAAGCGTCGCTGGAGTCCCGTGATAAACATGACGAACCGTCGCACCGCATTACTAAGGTATATTTGCCAGGTCTTGATGGCATGAGGACGCTCAGCATCGTCTCCGACGATGGTCTGTTTGAGTACAGTGAAACTACGGAGCATCTTGAGGTGAGCCGTGACTTCAGGCACTGTTGGCATCAGTCCGTACACGGTACCATTGACATAGCGATGAAAGCCGTAATTGTCGCCCAGGGCATTAGCGAGGATGTAACCAAAGTCCGGGTTGGAAAACAGCACTCTGGTAGTGACGGCGCTCATATCGGCGGCTTCTAGCTGAGCTAGCAAGTCGAGGGAGAACGCATTTAGCGGCTGGTCCGGGTCGACGACGGTGCCGTCGGTGGACTCCGAGTCGCCGGATTCGCGCATGCAGCCGCTAGGGAGATGGTCAGGGAAAGCAGACGCTGATTAAGTGGATAGAAGCGTCTGGTGGGGGTTGGTGGGTTGGTGGTTTGAGGAGGAAAGGGATTTGTGTGGAGGAAGGCTAGAGTGAGAACGGTAAACGGCTTTTTTCCATGGGGTAATGGTCACGTGATGCGGCTCACCCTACACACACAACGAGGATGACACTAGGGTTTTTGTGTTAGTCATTTATAAGTAGTACATGTATTGGCATTTTTCTGTAATTTTATTATTGATTTCTATTGATTTTTTTGACTCCTGCCTCACTACAGTAATCACATTGGAGATGAAAACGCCTCAATTGGACGCGGGGTGCAGGAGCTACCGATGCTTGCATTAATATAAGGGTAAAGGGCATCGGGGTCTGCTCCGTTTGTCCGTGCGGCATTGGCCGATACCGGCCGCGAGCCGAGGGATGTGGGGGCAAATGTGGGGGACATCCTCAAAGGTGCGAATCGCCGTGAGTCATCCGGTTACGAGCCCGTGGTGGCGATAAACGATCCCTGGGTATCGGCTACCAACACCCTTCCCACCCCACCACCACCGACCAGTAACCATCCGACCATGATGATGGCCATGAATAAAATTATCAAACAATAATCCGGAAAAAAATCCTTAATTAATTGAGCAACTTCGTCACGATTACACGGCAAATGGGGTGGCTTTTCAATACGAAGTTAATCATTTTGTCGTGTAATGATAATTAGTCAGCTCCCCCTCCTTGCGACATTATTACGAGAACATTAATCCAAGGCTTAATGATAGCATTGACACGTGTCCCAAACTGTTCTAGCTAGTTGACAATTGTCAATCCCGGTGATTTTAGTAAAATAACTTACCTTATGTGATGATTGATCGAGGTCACCGCGACTTACGGTAATCTCGGCTATGAAGAGACAACGGCGGCGCTCAAGAGCGCCTTGATCGAAAGCGCCGCTTCCTCGAGCCGAGGCCGCCACTGAGGGGCGCCGGCGCCGTGGCTAGCGCCGTGGCTAGCGCCGCTACTGGCGCCGCTACTGGCGCTAGCGCCGGCGAGGTCGTGGCGCAATCGCGCAAGCAGGCGCAAATTCAGCGACATCGCCAACGAAAGCAGCGGCGACTCCACCGCTACAAGCGGCCACACCGTGGCGATAATGTGGGCGACGACGGCGCCGGGGACATCGGCACATTGAAGCAATTGTCCCACGTAGTCGCCGTAGCGCTTGACGTCGGCGCCGGTGGGGCGCACCAATTGGTTTTCACTAAGCGCCGCCGCCGGCGCCAATTGCACCAACAGCACCACCTGGAGCTGGTGGCGCAACCACTGGCAATAGCCTCGCGCCAGCGCCCCCGGGGCGCTAGCGCCGTCGGCGATGGTCGCCGCCGCCAGCGCCGCTAGTGGCGCCATCGCCGGTGCCACCCGAGCGCTGCAGGCGCGGATAAACGCCGCCGCTTCGCCGTCGGCATCGGCCCGAAGGGCAAGCGGTTCCACCAACTTGATAAATGCGAGGAGACTGACGCCGTCGGTAGCCGGCGCCGGGAGCGCCGCCACCATGGCGGTGTAATTGAGCGGCGGCAGCGCCGTCGGCGTCGCCGCCGCGCAATGATGATGAGAGCGCGGCGCTGCCGGCGCCGGCGCCAGCGCCAGCGACAGCGTCGCCAGCTGGAGGTGGCATTCGGCCAGGCGCTGGAGCGCCAGGATAATCAGGGTAAGCTCGGCTTGCGTCGATTGAATGGCAAGGGTTATCAGTTCCGGCAGCGACGGGGCGCCGGCGGCGCCAGGTGAGTCGGCCACCGCCGCCAACCCGAAGCAATTTTCGAGCCCCGGCGGCGACGACGATGAGGGCGCTGGCGCCAGCGCCGATGATGATGATGATGGCGCCGGCGCTAGTGTGGGCGCCATTGCGGGCGCCATCGCCGGCGCTAAGTGGGGCGCCGCTATCGCGGGCGCTATTGCTGGCGCCGGTGGCGCCGAGCTCGAGGAGCGACGAGGGCCCGAACACGGTGTCATGTAAGCAAAAGTCAAACGTTGCCGCGTCGTTCGCCTCGAGGCTATTTACACTTATACTCCCGGGCACTTTTCACCTGGCTTCGCTTGTTACTTAGGTGAGGGGATGCATGAATGGGCGCGGTGTCCGATTATCAAAGCGGGCGACATCGGTTACGTAATGGCAGCGGGCATAGGGGGACCAAGCTTAACCGGGGGTCACATACGCCGCCATCGCCGATCCATGTCGGGTTTGTCGTAACGGAAATCTCGTCCCCTGAACCCCTGCTTCAGATCCAAGTGTATCAGACAGTCATTGTGGTCTTACTATCATTATTGGTAGAGTAAAATATTGGTGGTGAGTAATCTTTGCTTCGCAACTTAGGGAAAAAGCCTCGAGGGCGGGCCATCGCAAAGTCTCGATACTTTATCAGACTAGGTTACATTTCGACCGCAGAGTGCAGAGAGGGGAGCACGTCATCTCCCCACGCTTTTTAGGTGGGACAGCAACGGGTTGTTGACCTCGTTATCGGAAAATCGCCGTTACCACCTCGTAATTAGCTGTAGCAGAATCCGGAGTTGCGTCAGCAATTTACGCCTAGTCTCCTGACACTAGCCCCATAATCATCCCATTATGGATTCACCTAACTTACCGAGTTGGTGGTTGATTACCACGTAAACCACCACCTTAATTCTCTCACATGCGTAGTACAGTGTTACCAGAGTATGCGACATTGCGGGGCGGGAATGACTGGTATCGTTGATATGTTGTTCGTCACCTTATTCCATTGACTCAATGCTTTTTTGTTATCTTTGACTAAGACGTACGGAAAATTCCCTCGAAGCCGATTGTTTCGAGGAAAGTTTATTTTTGCTTTAGCGTCGTTGCCTCCTGAAACCTTTGTTGATACCTGTCCTGCAGGGCGATTGGGCTAAATCGCGCGTCTAGAAAGGTGGAGACGTCCGGAAGTGCCATCGGCCTGCGACCGAATATAAACCCGACCACAAAAACCACTCACTGCCAACGGCATTAACGGCGTTAGGCATTTATCGAATTTACTAAACCCATAGTAAAATTCACGATAAATTGGCCCACAATTTGTTTATCTTACTCTACTCCACAATAGCCGTGGTATGTTTTAATAACCATGGATGTGTCTATCGCCGAAGAGTAACCTTAATACCAATTCACATGGCTCGAGCAAACCACGGGTAAGGTTAACGCCAGGTACATCGGGGTGGCTTTGGTTGAACCCCTGACTCATAACCGGATTGTTCCAATCGTTGCTGTGTCTGTGGTGAATACGATGACTCCTAGCAACCGGTAAACTTTAACCGACCCCATTGCGTAATTTACGATCAACGTCTTTTTGTTTTAGTCAAAGCAAAGGATCCATGACAACTTAGTACCTTCAATCAAGGAATTACTTGACACTAAGCGATGATTGATGCAAACTAGTCGATTGATTCAAACTAGTCGATTGATGCAAACTGATTGTCAGATACAAAGGGTACAATGACACTAAGTGAAGATTTGGAGTCTAACAAAAGCCTAATAGTAAGCAGTAGTTTACAAAGCATATTGCTAGCCTCCTCGGTTATATGTTTCATTAAATACATGGCGATTAATCCCTAGTCGTAGGATTCACTGTGGAAATAAATATCGGGAGCATTAGCCCGACGCCGCTGGCGAGTCACTTGGGAAGCAGTTTCTCCAGCTAACTTCAGTGGACCCGATAACAACACCGCAAGCCCCTTATAGATCGACGTATTGCCCATAAGATCCAGCACTTCTTGTTCAATAATCTCATCGATACGAGGACGACTGGGGATGATTGTGAGCAGCGATAACTTGAGGTTCAGCTTCATATACACCCCTTGATCACCTTTACCATCACCATGATAGGGGATAAGCTCTGCTTCGGAATTGGTCAGATCGGTACGATCAAATGACGGAGCCGTCGACAGCAGCAGCAGCAGCAGCAGCAGCAGCAGCAGCAGTTCGGTAACGATCTCGGTGGTTTTAGCGGTAGTTTCCACTCGAGCCTGAGTCTTTTCATCCTTTTCTGCTGATTTTTCCTCGCTGGCAACGTAGACTTGCTCTACCTTGCCGTCCTTATTATCAATGTCATCATCATCATCATCATCATCGGAAGAGCCTTCAATCCAGTCGATTTCAGTGGAGTCACGAGTAACATAAATTTCAAACCGAAGCCGTCCCAGCTTGATAAACGGAAGCAACTCCTTGATGAGGTAATCGTACCACTTGATATGAGACCGATGACGAACCATCCACACACAATGAACCGTGGGCAGCCGAGCCCGATAGGCGACATCGTTAGCATCATCTCGGAGTTGATGTTGACGAAGCAAATTAAGACACACGGGGAAAGTAAACGATGCTCCCGTACCGCCAGCAATAAACAACAGAGCATCAAAGGGGATTAACGTCTGCATTTTCCCTCCACACGGACCCAGAAACGACGCCTTAATGGGAACGTAGCCTTTATACCGTTGTTCAAACGAGTGATCATATTCCTTCGGATCCAGTTCTTCCCAAGTGGGTTTTTCCAACTTAACAAGCACTTTATTCACCACCCATCTTAACCCGAAAATCACCCATTTAGTCACAAACGAAATCAACCGAGCCATAAACTTCGGTTGCGGTTCAACAATGGCCACGCCATTATCCATCATCTCTTGGAGTTTGTTCACTTCAGCAAATAACTTCTTAGTAAAACCCTTGCGTTTACGGATAATCAAGATCAACTGACGACTATCAGGTAACGAGCCAATGGAGAATGGGTGTAATTGGAACGCCAGAATACTAGGGACAGTTAAATAACAGTGCATCCCTGGATTCCACGTATTCACCTGAGGAAGGAACCGTCGCCACCACTGATTAGCAGCTGCTTTTTCCGTAGCTACTGGGAGAGATACCCACAAGGTATCATCACTCTTGAGCTTGAAATAACACATTCCTCGAGTGGGAGAATTAACAGCGTGAATGATACCAATGACTCGAGTACAGATCCGATCCGCCACGAGAGTATGGACGGCAATAAGCACGGCTGCTTTATTACCTCCGTTATGGAAAAACGCAAACAAAAGGTACAAGAAATTGATGATCCGGTGCAGCAACAAGAAGCCATCGTAAGCGAAATTACGAATAAACTTCAACAGCCCCCACACCATGCCACAAAAGAACCCATAGGACATCATCCCGAAGATTTGCGGAGGGATCTCAATCATAATCATAAAGTTCAGTTGTACCACCCAATACCACACTGACAACACAAAGTGGATGGTGATCTCCACCCACATGAGGCGAGCAAGCCACTTGTGCATCCACACGAGTCGTTCGGGACCTACTCCCAGCACCGCAGTGACAAGATCATTCTTAAACACAAACACAAGGATGGGAATAAGTTTCCCAATTGCCACACGAGCAATCCGTTTAGCCACCACGTAATAGCGAGGTAAATAGTCAATATCAGCAGTATCTCGGTAACTAAACACACCACACAACGCCACGTACACAGCCGCAAGTAACGCCAACGAGGGTTGGAAATACACCCGACGATCCAAACCTTGGCGCCAAAACTTAAGGGGTAACAGCTCACACCCTGTCATCATATTCCAGAAGTTAATCACCTTAAAAACTGGCTTAAATCGTAAACTATCGGGAGTCCGTTTCTTTCGTAAATATCGAGGTCCCCAATAAAATAAGACTCCGTGAACCACGAGTAAAAGGAAAGTGACGCCAAACGTCAACCACTGGAACTGTTCGTTGCGCCGTTTCTCTTCAATGTACTGGAGATCATAGGGGATTGGTGACACCATACTCCGGAGTTGTATAATTAACAAACGGGTTTGTCAGTGAGTTTCAGATCTGATTGCAAAACAGGGGGCGGGAGATGGTATAGATAAAGTGTGCGCACAATTTCCCAACCGAGAATTTTCCATCAGCCAAGCCACAAAGGCCGAGCGATTTCGCCTGGGCAAAAAAAAAAGAAAAATTCTCGAGGTTAACGTTAGGTGGTGGAGGCGCCAGCCAAGGGGAGCCAGTAGCCACCGCCAAATGTGGAATTGCAGGTTGTTACCACCTTGATCACGGGCTCGCAACCGGTGCATAGTGCATTTAACAAATCACCGCCGTGGCACCGTGCAGATATTTTCATCTGATAAAAAATGACTAACCAGCAAGTGCCGGGTTGCGCCCATGCCATTTTTCTTGCCACCGACAACCATTGGCTCTTTCAATCCCTAAACTTAAGATGTCCGATATATCCGAAACCCGTAAAACCACTAACCAAGACTAAACAACCCCTTCACTCTATTGTTCCACGCCTTCATCCCACTAAAGTGGGACTGTTAGGTGGGACTTAGGTGGGACTAGATTTGACTGCGTTGGTTGGGGCACGACCTCGCCAAGACAGCCAAGTCAGGCAATCCTGCCTCTCCTTTCAAGGTCCCACCTCTTCCCACTCCAGCCAATCACTAATACCTCATCCACAACCTAACGGTCTTGGCTTTACCACTCAACGGCACCACACCTGTTTCACCTCATTGTTCGATTACCGTTGGTGAAGCTCGCGTAAATGCTTGGACGTTGTCTTTGTGCGATCCACTGATCGTCGTAGATAACGCACCATCTTATGCCGAACTCGGACTAGGGCGCGCCTGCTGCTATTGTTGAGCCATCGAGGAACTTCTCCCCCCACTTTGTCCGACACTCCGGATATAGTGGCTCACGGCACTTTCCTCGTTGGGGTATGCCGATCACGAGCCTCGGCTAGTTATAAAGACATCAAAAACGACAACCGATTAAAATCATTATTTCCACAACGTCTCTTGTTCAAATGATGTTGCAATTGATTATCCTTGCTGCGGCGGTGGTGGCTGAAGCTCAACCCGAAGTCACGGCTGCTAATGATTTCACTGTGGGTGACTTTAGAACTTACCCAAAGGTTCCCAAGACAGCGACGATTAACGGGTTTGCTGACCCTATCTTTGATGACTTACCTGATTGTGCTAAGGAGTGTGTGAAGAAGAACGTTAACAGTACTCCTTGTCCTTACTGGGATACTGGGTGTTTCTGTGTCATGCCTCAGTGGGCGGGTCCAGTAGTGGAATGCTTTGCTCAGTGTGAAAACCCTGACGACGTTAAAAAGGCAACATCGTTAGCTTATTCGTTATGTTCGCTGGCTGGTGCGAATACGATGATGATGCCGGGTACGGTGCTGGAACTTGTGTCGCTGGCAGCTAATCGAGCCGTTAGTGGTGGTGATGCTAAGCCTACCAACTCCGGGTCTAACTCCGAGTCGGACTCGGGATCGAAATCGGACTCGGCTAAGGAAACTACGCTGGCGTCGTCGTCGCTGGAGCTGGCGCTGGCCTCGTCGCAACCGGAATCCTCGAGTAAGGCTGCGGCGGTGGTGGCTGCTGCTGGCTTTGGCGCTGCTGGCGTCGCCGCCATGGGCTTTGTCGGGTTATTATTGTAATAGTTTAGTGTTTGGTATGGAATATAATGTTAGCAATAAAGAGATAAAATCATGACCACGAAATAATCAATTGGAATGTAATAAATTACAAAAAAATTCACAATATGATTGTTGGTATGTTAAGACGTTTAACCAATGGTGGTCGATCCACTAGTATCTCTCCGACACCCGGTAGTCTCGGTCTCGCTTATGCTTTTAGTAAACACACCACAAAGGGAATCCCAAAAAAACCAAATGCCGCCGAGTTCACGTTCCGAGATCGGTAGTGGCCAGACCCCACTGTTTGCCGTGGAAAAAAGAAACCTGGGAATTTCTCTTGGTGTCGGCCAAGAAATTGCCGCATGACAATCTACTTTTTCATCTTCAACCACCAACCATAATCACCATAAAAACCCCACAAAAAAATCCCCAACACCACCACTAATAAACACATTGACATCATTCTCCACATTACCACTACCCTACCTAGCTTATCTCCTCCTCGGTTCCCCAGGTTTATGCAGCGTCCGCCTTGTTGCCAAAGTTATCTTTTCCATCTCGCGCATTACCGGTGCTGCACGGCACCACGGTGCATGCGTCTACAGGCGGCTACCAGCATCCTTCCTCCTCCTCCACTCCCACCCCTCTTCCGTTGCCCGGACAATCCTCCCATTGGCTATCCAGCCGCCCCGGCGTTTGCAGCAACTATATGCCCGTTCCGCCTTTACCTTACCTTACTCACAATATCACAATACCACACAACACCACTTTGAGCTATAAATACTCCCACTTTCTTCCTCATGGTTTCCGTAGTCTAAACACCAGTTTTCAATCGCTCAATTCCTCATTTCGCCATGATTGCTCCCGCCGCTCTTTTGCTTGTCGCTGCTGCCGTTGTCCAAGCTGCTGACAACCCTTACGCTAACTTCCCCTCGGTGGCTAAGACCGCTTCCATCAACGGGTTTGCTGATCCCATCATCGACTCCGTTCCCGAATGTGCCAAGTCGTGCTTGACGGAAAACGCTGATACTGGTTCCACTCCCTGTCCTTACTGGGACACCGGTTGTCTCTGTGTCATGCCCCAATTCGGCAACAAGATCGCCGACTGCATCGCCAAGTCGTGTAAGGGTGGTGATGTCAAGACGGCTACTGACGCTGCCATTAACAAGTGTAAGGACGCTGGTGTGTGGGAACCGTACTGGCAAATCGGTGATGCTCAAAAGAAGGCTTTGGAAGAAGCCGGAAACGTTGAAGCCACCACTACCGAAGACAACAAGCCGTCTCCCACTCTGACCACTCAACAACAACCTGAGGAAACCAAGGACGAACAAAAGCCTACTCAACAATCGGAACAAGAAGACGTTGTGCAAACCACTACTTCGGCTCCCACTTCGGCTTCGACCCAATCGGCTCACCCCGAACCTTCTAAGCCCGAAGAACACTCCGACGAAGCTCACCCCGAACACCAACAATCGGCTGAGCCTTCCGCTGAGCCTTCGGCTGAACCTTCCGCTGGTGGGGTTCCCTCGGTGGAAATTGCCAACGGCGCCGCTGCCTTGGGCGCTGGCTCGCTCGGTGTCATTGCTGCCGCCGTGATGTTGTTGTAAGTTTTCGGTTGTATAGCCTAATTATTTCTCTCTCCTAATACATTGTGCTCTCCTTGAAAATAGTGTAGATTTCAACCTGAAGAAAAAAAGAGAATGGAAGGCCTTGGCGAGAGTTGAAAATGTCTTGCTCATCGTTGATGGTTGTAAAGGCGAAAAAAGATATTTAGCGTGGCCTGGTTTCGATCCAGGGACCTTTGGGTTATGAGCCCAACGCGCTACCACTGCGCCACCACGCTTAATATACACTAATGGGGGTTAAAGTTTGATAGGTTAAGACGGCAATAATGACAATATTGGTCAACGTTAGTTTTTTATGGCAATTGGTGACTTTTAATACTTTTATGTGGCTAACATACATATACGACTACTTTTTTGGCGTGTTGGCATCAATCATCACTACTTTTCATTAACCTTTTATAACTCAATGTATCCTCGAAAAGCTGAAATTTTGTAAAAGTACAAATAAATCCTACACAATCTAGGACTAGTCAAAGGGCGAATTGCGGAACCAGTTTAACTACAAAAAATACGACCCATTAAACGTATCCAATAGAAACCTGCTCCCTAGTTTGCTTTACAATTGTTATAATTACGACCTAGTTCACCACCTAGCCTGTCTGGTCTAGATTTCCAAGCGAAGGACAATAGGTTTGTGTCGGTAAGGCACGCCTATTGTTCTGTAGGCGACGTTGAGTGTGTATGACTTTGCAGGTGTGTAAAATGCAGTGGCCTCCGATATCCCCGAAAAGAAACTAACGAATAACGATAGAGCCACTAACGGAAAACTGCATTCATATGCTAATTTTCATCTGTACCATTACTGTATTAGTAACCGTATGTTGTCGATGTTGAATGAAAGCTATTGGCTAAATTACAGTTGAAAATATCCATAGTATAATTAGGATGATATCGGAATTACTATATCAGACAAAGTCTGTAATCGATTCCCATCAGTTAACTCACATCACAATACTACGGAGATTAACCGATCAATGCCGATAGGTGTCATGCTATTATATTTCATCCTCACAACAATAGAACCACGGGAGCAACAAAGCGAGAGAAATCAAAGGAGTCTCAAATAATTAGAGATGGCTTGCGCTTGGCACATAATAATAATATTAACGATGATTCAACCATAACAGCAATTCAATTTACATCCATGCAGTCAGACATATGTCCGGCTTTTGCTGTCATTGGCTGCAATCCCTAAACCGAACCACCACCGCTGGGTGGTTGGATAATGCCCGCCATTTCCAAAAACGCCCGTTCTTCGCCCATGCTGCGGACATTAACGTTCTTACGTTGCTCCGCCATCTTCTCCTCCCACTCCCATTGCTTGCGCTGTTCGTCTAACGTTGCTGATGATCCCACTCCCCATACTTCGATATCGGTAATCACCATGCGATCCTCATAATTAACGTCAATTATCTCCAGTTGAGAAAAGAACAGACCTGCCGTGGTCGGAGTGACCAAATGCCGGAATACAGCGTACTCCAAGTTAGCTTCCACCACTAACGATACGTCCCCCGGATTCAAACGCCGAACTCCTTGTTTGTTAACCGGTTGGTGAGCGCCAAACCCAAGTCCCATCCCCACGTTATTAAAGTAAATCAGGTCGGGAGCCAGTCCCGCAAACACGTCAAAGCGAGGCAGCATCTCCACAATCAGATTGAGCTTATCGCCAAAGTTATGCTTGTTGGAGTGTTTCCATGGTTCATGAACCACAGCCACATAAGTAAGCCGATCATCGCTCTTTTGGAAGTCAGTTAAATAGGCTTGAGGATCATCCAGAGGGAAGAACCGAGGGTATTCGTCAGTGAACTTGGTATAGCGAGGAGTTTGCTTCTTTACCCGTTTCCCCTTGATGAGCACAATGGTGGGAGCTTGCCATTTGAAAATTCTCAGCTCCAACGAGCGAATGGAAAAGCCAGCATCAGCCCCATAAAGTTTGAACATGTTATCTAAGCTTAATGATACTGCCGTGAGTCGATTAAGAGTAAACGACAGGTACATCAATAATGGTAACGTTAAAAGTCTCAGCTCAGAGAATTGGGTGGTCTTGTTGCGATCAGCGACCCGACGACTTTGTTGTTGTTGATTGGGCGTCGAAGTTGAGGATTCCTGTTTGGGTTTAGCTAGGGTTCCTGGTTCCCTAAAGTTAAGCACTCGCTTGAATAAATACAACAAGTAATCGGTGATCATCCCCGAAAGGCGATTGATCCCCCGACGGTAGTCTTCAAGCGATACGTCTTGAGGATCAGGACAAAAGTAGTTGGCAAGATGAGTGGCTTCCGCTTGTAACTCTTTCCACTTTTCAAACCATCGGTATAACTGGAGATTGGTCGCATTATTGACTCGAGCAAAGTCGATGATGAGAAGTAAGGTCAAAAGCCGAATAAACTTGGCTCGCAGTAACGATTGCGACGGGTGACCAAGTGGTAACTCAAATGCCTTCCAATCGATGGTAATGGCGTCTTCGGATGACTCCTCGTGAGGTAACGTCGGCACTGATATTTCACTATTTTCCAACGACGACGATGTCATCTTTTCCAGCTCGGGGTGGGCGGTGGTAGTGTCCGACAATGGATCAGAGTCATCGGTAGATGGTTTCAGTTCTCCGGTGGCTGTTTTGGAGTCGTTAGAGGTTGGTTTTTCCAGCTGGTTAGTATCAGTGGCTACTGGAGCCACGGCAATGTCCAGAGCCATGCCGTAAAAGAACAAATCATTAGGATCAACCTTAATGATGTGTTTCATGTATACGGCCATCGTCACCAACAATTGCCCCACCGTAAGCGGTTCCGGGGCCAGCAACTCTCCCAAGTAGCGAAACGAATCAAACAACTCACCGAACAGATCGCCAATCACCAGCCCTTGACATACACTCCAATCGATCTGAAACAACTTCCCCAATTCTTCAGCACTTAATTGGTGGTTGGAATCAACCTGAGCTTGTCCAAGCTTATCGGCAATCACTTTGAGATCCAATGGCGAGAAGCTCAGAAGAGCGTGGGTGATCAATTCCTCCCGGATCTGCAGAGGCGGCTGTTCCACTGAGGAGACCTGGGATGCGGTACTTGTCTGTTGACCCATGGTTTGGTGATGGTATTGGGTATGTTCTCGGAGCAAGGTCCACAAATGGCTAAGGTAAAGTAATGTGGGGGGAGGGGAGCGTGGGAGTGCACATAGCGAATAAAAGGATCTGGAACCTCGGGTTATGGGCCCTGTGCCACAGCTCTCTCTCTCTCACCCATCGACAACGACACTACCACCATACGATCGTTACGAAAGCCACAAGAACATCTTCCCCTCTTATACAACCATCACCCCACCTTGGAAAACCCTACAGGTCTAACAATGAGATTCAATCCCCGTAAATTCAGGTTTAACGAACACTATATTTTTCCTTGCCGAAACTATCGGCAGGAACGTCTCCGAAACCGTTCGATTTTCACTAGCAACTGTCGCGGCATAACCATTTACAATCGACAGCATTTTCAGTCGTCAAAGAAAGTGACAAGGCTGACCAAACCATGATGTCGCCTTGGCCCAAGTATTCTAGCAGTTGATCAAATTGTTGGCATTAGCTTTCAAGATAGCTTCCAAGATGTTTCGCTACGTGATTGGTACCATCGTCGAATTCTGTTCCATGTTTGCGGTTTGACGATAAAGCCGAGAGATTAGCCATCTCCATGTGTGTCCATCTTCACCGGTTTGAAAGCAGATGGGATTCCCACGTTAAACTGGTTACTCCTTATCTCAATCGAAAAGGGTGAAGCTGTGGTCGTGAGCATCCCTAAAGACACGAAACGGCCAACGTCAATGAGTGTGGATCTTCGGTATGGTGATACAAAAAAAAACGAGGTAAAGTTGATCCAGGCACCGATCCGTGCCTATCGGGACCCAATCTGTGTCTATCAGGACTTGAAATGAAGGATCTATTTGTTATCATTTCGATCAACAACATAAAAATTTATGGACGAGCTGTGTCGCCTGGCCGTGCTCGAACCCTTGACCATGTACGCCAGCAACAACGCTCTCGTCAACTTCTCCGAGGCGGCGCCAGAGAAGCACTCGAACCCTACCCTGACCAGGTGCTTCTGAACTTGTTGGGAGGCTTTTGCAGAACCTGCCCCAGCGCTACGTCCATGAAAAGGTGCCCACCACCATTACCATCACCGCTGCCACCGCTCAACACTACGTTAGCAAGTACTACGACACGTTGATGCTTCTCTTACTCTTAGAATTGGCACAGTTTGACACCAACAACCATACACTCTCACTTATGGCCAAGTGCATCGAGCCGTTGACCCTTATTGCTATTGAAGTCGGGCGTAAACAAGCCAATGCTCACGCTATCGATGTCATGGTCCGGTTTGCCAACTTGCAGCAGCTGATCACCACCAACGATGACCCCATCAAACAGTTCTTAAAACAAGGGTGGCATCGGTGCTTGAGCAGGCTCGCACCATTCACGACATCTTGCCTCATTTAAAGCTTTGCCGGTTGGCGATGGTATGTGTCGTTATCGACGGCGACGACGCTTCGGTCGACGTCAGCTTGTGGTTAATGGTGCTGTAGCTGATAATGCTGTTGTTAGCCCATGGCACTTTGCTGGACGAAGTCCATGCTGAGCGACCAACATGATATATACCTTGAATTAAGGGGTTATATTGATCCTTGAGTCTTGTCCATTTTATCCAGCCTTGCTACCGCAATCGATTGCTCTAAGGTAATGAAGACTATTGACGGAGTCAGGAAAGTGTAATCGTGTTTTTTTGGGCTTGCCCGTCACTTCATTGACCTGCTAATTGACCGGCTAGAGCAGTATAAGTGATATTGGGTTGTAGGTCGGTTATTACAAAAGTTTACACCAAAAAAATCGCCAAAAATAGGCTTATCGGTATCTACCAGTGATGTAGTCACTAAACCACAGCAAAAAAATTTTCATAATTTTTTTTGATGTTCGACATCGTCGGCTGGGGTTTGGGGTTTTCAAGGACCATCGCGCCTAACCGTATATGACTTAACCTCAATTGATAGACGAAAAATGCACCATTAAAGGCGGTAAATAGAAATCTAACACAACCATCACATTCATAACGTCTCTATCTTCATAGTGATTGCCTAATAAGCCTCAATTTCAAAACTTTTTTGGGACCGGTTTCATGCGATCTGACGTCTTTTGAGTCGTCGATTTTGCGATTTATTCAGTCGGGTCAGAGGTTTACAGAAACCAAAGCCATCTAGCAAGTAGCCAGCAGTTTGCTCTATAAAACCCAAGTATCGCTTTTTTCCATTCGTTGGTATTGAGCTCGCTATTGCACATTTTACGTGTTTTTGGCGCGACCAACCCCTAGGCCATCTGGGCCAAAATCGACAAATCGACAAGTTCCGTCAAATTCCGTCAAACTTTGTCTAGATGAAAAGGCCACCGGCTAAAACATAGTAAGCCATCTTTGAGTAGCTAGTAACTAGCGCAAACCGTAATTTTCCTCGCAATACGCGGGGTCAGTGTAAGTTTTGGGGTGTCGCACACGAGTCAACTTTTTACCATGGCTGCGGCGAGCCGAGTCAAATTACCTCGCTAAAACCCATCTTCTAGCTCAACCATCACAAACCATCAAACTCATCAAAAATTTGAACATTGGCTCAATCGATAGCCACGCATTTCTAGACCATAATGAGTACCTCCAAGTGGCCACATCAGGCGTGGCCAATGCCGTCAGAATCTACCATTTAGTTTGTGTTGCTAACCGTGTAATAAGCCGTAAACATATCCACAACAAGCGACCCTGACGCCCAGCGCCTTTCGTGCCTTGATTAAAGTACTGGTTTGGTTGTGATAACCCTATAAGAAATCGTGTTCACTTACTAGTGGTCATAAATTAACCGACGGTAAACGTAACTGTTAATGTTTAATTCAGCATCACGTTGAAACGGAACCATATAGCTTTGAACTGGATAACGGCTATCGGTGGCTTCCAATGCCATCTTACAAGGGCTATGCTTGTAGATATGACTAAGTCAAACAATTAGTCTTGACGATGAGGTAGAAACAAGCGAAAAGCTCAGGATGAGGTGGATAATGTCTAACTGACAAGTGTCGTAACATGAATGGTTTGTTTTCCCCTCACTCCCAGCAACTTTCTGTGTAAAGAGTAGGTCTCTTCCGGCGGCAGCGTCAACCACTCGTTGAGCATGACGCCGACGTTCAACTGACATCGAGCCTGGCCAGGAAATCAAGCTTCACCAACAGCCGGCGCACTTCGTCGCGGTCGTTGTTCACCGCTGCTCGCAACACCTGGAAGTAGTTGGCGACAGAGTCGTGGCCAAAGTTGCGAGCAGCACCAAAGCCCGAGTATCCCGAAAAGTAAGCCGCATGATGGCATAGCAAGTGTACGATATCCCAGGTGGAATACTTGCTGACGTCCTTCATTCGACTCCACCCCCAAAAGTGGTACGCAAGTGTACTGAAGTTGACACCAAAGTCTTTCAGGATCCGATCTTACACGATGGGTGGTACGTCGAACATGTGTGTCGATGATAGCATTGTTGTTGCAACATCTTCCAATACATTCCGATTGCCAAAGCTTTATGATTCGTCGCCTGGCGACACCCAGACCGTGAGCCCAAAAGGCATTCTTCAATTGATTCCAGGCCAACGGTTTGCTTGAACAAACTGCTCCACAAAATATAGCGAATAGGATACCTCGATTTATGTTGACATCTGTGCTATAACTGTCACGATGTTGTGTTTATCTCCATGAATAGCCAAAAGACATCACCAACTCTTCCCGAGACTTCAAGTACCGAATCTCACTTCTGAAACCATTGGAGAATGATATAGAGTCAGAGTCTTTGAGTTAACATAGTTAGGAAGCACTCAGTCATGCTTCACGTGAAGATTTTCACTAACTCGAACGAGCAGGTGCTCCTGATTATCCATGGCAAAAAGGCTCCCGTATAGGGGACATACCCAGTTGAACAACCACGGAAAGAATGCACGTGGAGTTAGACCACACTTACCAGGCTTCGACTTGTTGATAGGGACGTGTAATTGGGATGGATATTTTGATTTGACTCATGGAGCAATCAAGTCAAGTGAGAGGATCACCGGACGGTGAATCGAAGCCATTGCGTCCCAGTTAGCGAGGACAGTTAGCGGAAGTATTCCAGCGAAGCATTCACTTACAATGTAGTCAATGGATGTATGTTACACAGCATCTCTGAGACAAACACACATACACACACATACCACCCACGGTGAAGCAAGCTCACACTGAACCGCATCCACCTGAAACCAAAGCACGCAAACAATCCACCAACACTGGTTTCACATCACGTACTCATTAGTTTCATCCAAAACATTCGCTAACTTCACGGACTTAGCAACCACACTCGCTCGTATAACAGCGACTCCACGTTATCGCATTTTTCGCTGTCGATCCCCGGGCGCGTAACCCCCCTCCTCCGTTGCCACATTCACACGCGACACGCGACGCGTCGAAAGATAGTCATCCCCCGCCATATCCGCGTCCTAGCCCCGTTGCTTTGCACAATTAATCGAGGCTTCACACACCAACGATTGCGAGTGGATCAATTGCAGCTTTTTCTTGTCCATATGCCCTAACAGCAATCGATCTCCCGGTTCGGCTTGCTGGCGGCTTAACTCCCAGCCCAAGAAAGCAACGCCAGAACTTAGCAATAATCGCCCACGAAGTCTCCAGAAAAGTCACCAAGAATCCCACTCCATCACTACCTCGACAAATAAATTTTCCTACGCCAATCTCACACGAGTATTGGACGAAGTGGGGGCATATCGCTGAGACTTGAAAAGACGGCGATCTGTCTGCACTTCTTCTTGAACACGTTGAACCAATCGACCCTGGACATGCTCACCAAGGTGCTCTACCTTCGCATCAATCGCCTTGGTCCTGAATACGAGCCTGAACTTGAGTTGGGTCTTGGTGAGACGTTGTTAATCAAGGCCATCCACGATTGTTATGGCAGATCGAAGGTTAACGTCAAGCTGGACTACAAGAAGTTGGGAGACTCGGGCACGGTAGCACAGAAGTCGCGTCTGGGCCAACCCACCATGTTCAAGCCGGCGCCGGTGGATGTCGAAGGGGTGTTTGAAAGCCTCACCTATGTTGCCAAGACGAAGGGGATTGATGCCCAAAAGTAGGATTGGCATCATCATCAAGATGTTGAAGGCGTGCGATGCCAATCTGAATGAGGCCAAGTTTCTTGTTCGTCTGTTGGGAGGTAAGCTCCGTATTGGTCTTGCTGATCAAAGCAGTACTAAGCTCAGCGCTTGCAAGGTAGACCACGATGATTCATTTGCCATATTTCAACCAACTCCTGTGGCTTCATGTTCCTCTCACATGCCGCCGATAGCCTCGCGTTGTTGGCCAAAGTTCCCGAGTTTGTTGATCCTCTTGTCCATTTTATCCGATCTTGCTACCATAATGAGCTGCTCTAAGGTGATGGAGATCGTTGCTGGAGCCATAAAGTTCGGACTGCTTCTTGTTGGACTTATGAGTTACTTGCTTGACATGCTTATTGACTGGTTAGAGCAGTACAAGTGAGAATGGGTTATATGTCGGTTATTACAAAACTTTACACCAAAAAAATCGCCACAAATAGGCCTATCGGTATCTACTAGTCATCTAGTCCATAAATCAGCGCAAATAAATTTTCATGATTTTTTTTGACGTTTGACATCGTCGGCTGGGGTTTGGGGTTTTCTCGGATCATCGCGCCTAACCATAAATTATGAATTGACGAAGATTGCACCATCAAAGGCCGTAAATGGAAATCTGAAACATCCATTGCATTCATAGCATCTCCATCTTTATAGTAATTGGCCAAAAAGTCTCAATTTCGAGAATTTTTGGAATCAGATTTCATGCGATCTAACGTTTTTTGAGTGGTCATTTTTGCGATTTATTCAATCGGGTTAAGGGTTTACAGAAAACAAAGCCACCTAGCATGAAGCCGACATTTTGCTCTATAAAACCCAAGTATCGCTTCTTTTCATTTGTTGGTATTGAGCTCGCTATTGCACATTTTACGTGTTTTTGGTGCGACCAACCCCTAGGCCGAATGGGCCAAAATCGACAAAATCGACAAGTTCCGTCAAATTCCGTCAAACTTTGTCTAGGTGAAAAGGCCACCCGTTTCAACATAGTAGGCCATCTTTGAGTCGCTACCGGGCGGCGTAAACCGTAATTTTTCTCGCAATACGCGGGGTCTGTGTGAGGCAAGTGTACTGGTTAAACCCATTAAGTGACGGTGGATGCTTTCATTCAACTCATAAATGTTATAGAAATAGTACGAACCGTAATTGAAAGTGCCAGCGATAATTGTATCCCTCATAAGTAGTTATTTCTCAACCATTCCTGATCTTATCGGTTGGTGCGGCGGGGTTCATCGCATCGCGACGCGAAATCTGTCGGAGTTGACCATACCCCATCATGGATCTTCCCCGCCTACCATGATAAAGTGCCACAATTGGACCTGATGTTGAAGCAGTGGGGGGAGGGAGGCTCTTGCTGGTGATTCACAACTAAGAACAGGCAATTTGCTGCTACCAGTTCTTGGTGCAGTTGCCCCCGAGCCACCACCCGCTGGTGATGCTACTGTATTTCAATAAGACAAGTTCCACATGGGTGGAATCGGTTTATAACCTTCCGGGATCCTGTCCACCGGTTTGAATGCACCTTGGTTCATGAAGTTATCAACCTCAGCTTTGTTTGAAACTTGCCATTCACTGAATTTAGCAGCTTGAGTGTCCAATGTCTCCGTGGTATGATTTTGTCTTTAAAAAGCTCCGCTACTTCAAGATTAGCGACTTGTAAGGGGTATACCGTACCTTCACTGTTTCCAATCAGACTAGACTCCAGCTCAGTAATTCTAGTGGCGATGTTCCATGACCAATCAAACTGTTGAATGAAATGCAAGCTCGTGGAGTGCATCGTGAACTTCCATCGTACTGTCATCAGAGTTGGTCCAAAGTTGATGGCTGGCTGTTGTCTTGAAATATTCCCAAGCTGATCAAAAGCTATCAACATGTTGGTTCACAAATAAATCATACCTGACAAAAGTAGCCTTTTGAATGCTCCCTGGTTGCTTTGGATTGCTGGCGATGGTGCCAGCACCCCATTGCGATAACCTGAGCGGCTTGTTTTGTCCTTCGGTGTCGAATCTCGAGCTAAAAGTCTTATCATTCAACGCGTCGTGTGATGTACCGGCACGTTGCTGGACGAAGTCCATGCTGAGGTGGTGGTGGCGGTGCCGGGGTCGTTGGCGACCTTCTCCAGGACCAGGTGACGGCGTTGTTGGCCAAAGCTCCCAAGATGGTGAGTGGTTTGTTGATCCTTAAGTCTTTTCCATTTTATACAATCTTGCTACCATAATGAACTGCTCTAAGGTGATGAAGACTATTGTTGGAGTCAGGAAATTTTAGTTGTTTGTTGTTGGACTTATGAGCTACTTGCTTGACATGCTAATTGACGGGCTAGTCCAGTATAAGTGTTAATAAGTGAAAAATCGATTATTGAGAAATTTTACACCAAAAAAATCGCCACAAATAGGCCTATCGGTATCTACCGGTGATTTAGTCACTAAATCAAAGCAAATAATTTTTAATGATTTTTTTCGATGTTCGACATCGTCGGCTGGGGTTTGGGGTTTTCAAGGACCATCGCGCCTAACCGTATATGACTTAACCTCAATTGATAGACGAAAAATGCACCATTAAAGGCGGTAAATAGAAATCTAACACAACCATCACATTCATAACGTCTCTATCTTCATAGTGATTGCCTAATAAGCCTCAATTTCAAAACTTTTTTGGGACCGGTTTCATGCGATCTGACGTCTTTTGAGTCGTCGATTTTGCGATTTATTCAGTCGGGTCAGAGGTTTACAGAAACCAAAGCCATCTAGCAAGTAGCCAGCAGTTTGCTCTATAAAACCCAAGTATCGCTTTTTTCCATTCGTTGGTATTGAGCTCGCTATTGCACATTTTACGTGTTTTTGGCGCGACCAACCCCTAGGCCATCTGGGCCAAAATCGACAAAATCGACAAGTTCCGTCAAATTCCGTCAAACTTTGTCTAGGTGAAAAGGCCACCCGTTTAAACATAGTAGGCCATCTCAAAGTCGCTACCGGGCGGCGTAAACGGTAATTCTCCTCGCAATACGCGGGGTCAGTGTAAGTTTTGGGAGTTCGCACCCGAGTCAACTTGTTACCATGGCTGCGGCGAGCCGAGTCAAACTTGCTCGCCAGATCCATTGTCCAGCTCAATCATCGGCAACCATCAAACTCATCAATTTTTTGAACATTGGCTTAATCGATAGCCACGGATTTCTAGACCATAATGGGTACCTTCATTAGGCGTGGCCATTGCCGTCAAAATTCACCATTTAGTTTGAGTTGCGCATTCGTGCACTAAGCCGTACACATATCCACAATAAACGGCCCTACCGCCCGTAAATAGAGGTAAGCGGTAGCGGGTGAATCTTTCTCGATGTGGAAATAGTGTTTTTTGCCCATTGATGTCGTGAACGGCTTTCGTGTCATGGTCAAAGTGCCGCTTGACCATGCCAACGATATACAAAGACGTGGTCATTCACTAGTGGTCGAAAATCAACCGACAGCTAATGTAACAAATCGATTCTGTATCACGTAAAAATGGAATGAAATGGGTTTGGGTTTAATAACGTCCACTATGTTAGTTGTGATTTTTCGAAATTTCGACTTTTTGTCGTCATTTGAGTTCTCAATTTTGCATTTTTTCTCCAAAAAGCGAAAACCGCGATTTATTCAGCCTGGACAAGGGTCAACAAAAATCAAAGCCACCCGGCAGAAAGCCAGAAGTGTGATCTACAATAGCTTAGTATCACTTCTATGCATCCATTGGCATTGAGCTCGTTATTCTGAGGTTTACATTTTTGAGATGCGGCGATTCTTGACAGTGGGACACCCTAAAAAGCTTGACCCGGTTTTCGGCCTCCGGGATCCCCCGGGGCCCTTCCGGGGTCCTCCGGGCAATGCCACGCGATTGGCCCTATGCAGTACAATCAATATACTGTATATCCAGATCTAGTCACAACAGTCATAGGTCGTGGGACAATTATGGAAATATACGTGTGATATTAGCACAAGTCGACCTTTCTACCAAGAAAGATAGACCGAGTTGGAGTCTTGCATGGTGAGTTCGGCAAACGTGGGGAAATCTTTTTCCAACATCAGCTTCTTCATTTCATCGAAACGACGAGGCACTTGCTCGGTTATCCGCTCCTTGAACAATTCCGACGTCGCCACCGTAGTTTGCATCCCCGTGGTAGACGGAGTATCCTTCTTGTCGTCGCTGATCACAAGAATTGCCGCCTTCATTCCTCCAAGTGTCGCAATATGAACGGTTGGTTTACTCGTAACTCCCAGCAACTTTCCGTTTACACAGTAGGTCTCTTCCGGCGGCGGCGTCAACCATTTGTTGAGCAGGATACCGATGTAAACGAGGAAAGGGTCTTGTCATCTACCGTCACTTTCGCTGAATTGGCTTTCAAGATCGCTGAAGATCTTTACACCATCAACAAAGGAAGGGTCTTGTCGTCCACCGTCACTTTCGTTGATGTGGCTTCCAAGATCGTTGGAGATCTCTAAAGGGCTAAAAAATAAAACCACTAAAAAGGAAGGGTCTTGTCGTCCACCATCACTTTTGTTGACTTGGCTCCCCAGATCGTTGGGGATCTCTAAAGGGCTAAAAAATAAAACCACCAAAAAAAAAGGGTCTTGTTGTCCATTGTCACTTTTGCTGACTTGGCTTCCCAGATCGTTGGAGATCTCTAAAGCACTAAAAAATAAAACGTCATGTTATCAACCCTATAACAGGTTGATTACTGCCAAACTTTACACCAAAAAAATCGCCACAAATACGCTCACTGGTTTTTGCCGATCATGTAGTCACTAAATCAAAGCAAATAATTCATTCGAATTTTTTTTTGATGGTTGGCTTGGGTTTGGGGTTCATTCTCACCTTGGCGCTTAAATGTGAGGACGGCACGTGATTTGCGTGCGAACAAATTTGACTACCAGGGCTTTTCCCATGACTTCGACGCACCCAGTCACGACCGCGACTTTGATTTCGAAAGTGAATTTTGCGAATATCACACGGAGGAAGTCAAATTTTACATTAAAAGTATGACAATCAACGTTAGGAGAGAGTAAGCTACATACTTGGCACCTTTTCCCCAAGCCACACTGGCCACGACTGCCATCGACACCCCAACATTTCCGAGTACCAACGAAGTTAACAAAGTTTCCCCGTATTACAAGACATCACGATGAGCGTTAGGGTTTGAAAAATGACAAGGCCGACCAACAAGCTATACTGTTTCTTCGTTTATGGTGGGTTCGGCGAATGGTTTTGAGTATACATCATATATGCGCCGCTACTTGTGTTATTTTTATAGTTGTTTACAAGTGTGGAGGTGTGATTGTTTATTTTCAGGTTATCGTATTTGAGTGGTGTCTATGTGAACAACGCTCAGCTGGGAGTAGGACCGGTTGACGTATGATAAGCATGAATTGACTATCGCCAAAAGTATACTCATGTCCTTTTGGTTGGCAGGAAGCGTATTTACTACCAATTAAAATTTGCTTGAGTTGATTGATACTTGCTTGGATGTAGGTATTTAATACTTATTATGTAGTGATTTGTTAGTGATAGCATTAAGCGTCATTATTCTGGGAGGTTCGCAGAAACACATACAAGTAGTCCTCGGTCCGCACCGATTGCTCCAACCACAGTTGTGCTGTTTCCAACTTACCTCGCTTGATTTCGTCTACGGCCAGTTCCAATAAGCCTAACCCGTAGTGTACTGGATCCATTCGTAACGCTTCCACCACTGCCTTGGTGGGAACCAACGACACCCCACTGAACTTGCGAGCCGTGTATACGTGTTGCCAACCATCATTGACATCGGGAGCTTTCTCGCTAATGAGAATGTCGATGTTATCCCAGAGTTCTCGTAAGATATCGGCGTCTTCGGTCTTATCGTAAACGATAACATTATCTAAGCGATGGATCTCGCCAAACCGGTTTATCCCCGTCATACACGACGCCACGTCCATGTGTACCATTGCCAGGTCGTTAGCATAGTATTGATTAAGCCACTGGTTCGTTTGGTTTAACGCTTCCCCTCCAGGATAGTTATAACTAGAGAAGTATCCCAACAATAACCCGACAAATACACTAGCTACCGCTACTGCGGCTAACCCCAATGCTAACACTAACGTCGAAAGGCTTTGCTGACGCTTAGTCCACACGTTGTTCATGGCATTGGCAGCACTAAGGCAGAAAATGGGAACGACATAAATGATGAAGCGCCACTCCTTATGAGGTTGGGCCGACATTACCGCCACGTAAATCACGGCTGAAACGGTTAAAATTCGTAAGATATTCTTTGATGGGTGAGTCACCGTCTCCAGTTGTTGTTTAGTTGTGGAAGTTTTGATGGTATCATTAACTGGGTCATTAACGAGCCCTGGAAGTACGAGTAAAAGCACAAGCGGCGGCCGGAAAAGCTGCCACAAGTAGCGAGTAAAATAGGCAGTGTACGGTTCCACACCCCACTCGGCTGATTTACCGTGAACGACATTAAAGATAAACCCTTCGAGTTCAGGCCATACGAGCCGACCCCAATAGTACAGGTCAAACAGCACACTGACAAAGAAACCAAATATCGAGCCTGCCATGAGCATCACTATCGCCACGGTAAAGTTAGTTTGCTTGAAAACCAACGATGATACGACGGCGATAATCGTAGCGAAAACACCGATTTCGAGTCGGAAAACCACCCCACAAAACGCTAACCACAGTAACCCGGAAATGTCACCACTAATAAGCTTAGCTAGAGCGAAATTTACCACGGGTAAAGCAACAAAGTTGGGTAACGTGCGCAGAGCATAGTAAAGCAAATGGAACTGGCCACATGCTAATAACGTATACCACCACCCAATGCGGTGTTTGCGGGACGTCACTTTGTCGATGGCATGACCAATGGCAAGGATTCCCATAGCATTGGCGAGACCAAGCACTCCTCTCACCACCAGAAGCAATTCGTCTTGGGTAGCGCCATCGACGATAAGCGGGTGACCAAACCACAGACTGACCTTCATAATCATAGTAGTGAATCCTGAAATCACCATAGCTCCGACAAACGACCGGGGGACGGCTCCGGGGAACTCGATATGGTCATAGTTATTGGTGATCAGCGATAGAGGAAAGGCACCGTAATTGACGATATCGTGGATGGCCTGAATGTTAAACAGTTCCTCGACTTTGGTATGAGGAGCAATGTAGAGATGGTAGGCGATAATGCCCACTAATAGGGCGTCGACCACTCGTGGCATCGTGCGGGGAGAGAGGTCGGCTAACGGTGGTGCGGCTCATACTTTGAGGGTGATGGCAACAACCAACGAAAAGTCCAGCTATATGAAGAATTGAGTAAGAAGTGACTGTTTCAAATTGAATATTAGAGGTTGGTGAAAGCGATGTTACTTTTGAAAATCATTTTAATGGTATTTAATGATGGAAACTTTGAGTATACATTGAGCTTCAATATGATAAAATACGATGAGTCAAAATCATAACTAATTCCGTTGTTTTTAAACAAAATGTTACTTCTTAGTTATTACGAAATTTTAGAGATCACATAAATCCAGTTTTTGGGTCAATTAGTGGTACATTAGGCGAGTTGTCATGGCAGTAATTTACCCTAGCCCTGTACCACAAAGCGGGCGGCCTTGGGCTCTCAACCAAGGCACTGTGGCCGAGTGGTCTAAGGCGGCAGACTCAAGCGTCAAAGCTTCTCAACTGTGAAGTTGGGGTTTCTGTTATCGTAAGATGCGCGTGTTCGAATCACGTCGGTGTCATTCCTTTTTTATTACAACGACAAGCCTATATTTCAACGTTGAATAAAACACAGTTAATTGTGAATGTTTATGACTATATTACACCTCCTAAAATATCACAACCCGTAGACCTTACTGGCGTAATTGTAGGCGATGAAACTGAAAAGAGCCATGCCGGCAATGATACCCCAGAACCACGCCAACCCATAGTACTCTTGTCCCGGGACCATACAGTTCATCCCCCACAACCCCGTCACCACGTTCAACGGAAGCACAATCGTCCCCAACACCGTCAACTTCCCGAGAACATCGTTAGTATCGTTATTGACCTTGGTCATATCAATATTGATCTGAGCCAAGTAGCTGGCGTGGGACCGGGCCAAAAGCTTTTCGTAGTGACTAAGCGCTTGGGTCATGGTGACAATATGGTCCTGGATATCTCCCAAGTACATCAGCACTTGCGAGTGACCTCCGTGGGTTTCCTTAAACTTCATCAGGAACCCTCTTACGACATCGGCTTTAGCTCCAAGCAACCGCAACACCAGCATCACCCGCTTACGACACTCACCAATACGCCGCATCATGTCTCCTTGTCGCCGCCATCTAATCACGCCCAGATTGGTCAGTCTCAGCAGCGACAGCAGCAGCGAGTGCAGCACCAGCAGCGTCAGGAACGCTGGAGGTTGGTGAATGTCTACCGTCAGTTTCGACCGCTTGCGAGGCTTGAAGAAGATGTTTTCCTGGATCTGGCTCAGGTTACGCCGCCATTTCACTTTGAACCCGGGGTCAATCATGACGTCTTCGTCCTCATCGTCACTGTCGTCAGAGTCAAACAGTTGCATCTTGAAGATGGCATCCTCAATGGCATTGACTTCATCCTCAATCAGCTCGATCATGGGAGCAAACGAGTCGGTGATATCATCAATGAGAGCGTAGGAGATCCAGTCACTCAGCACCTTGATGTGATCCTTCAAAAGACGTGCTCGCCGTCTCACGTTAATGGGATGAGGGGTTTGCGACATGTGGAACGTCAAGATGGCATTTTTGAACACTACCATGTACATGTTAAGCGGTACCAACTCTCCCAGTCTCACCTTACGTTGAGGAGTGTACAGGTTAATCAGGTGAGTATCCTTGGAGATGGTGGCCAGCTTGCGGTTGCGCCACCATTTCACTGGGTGGAGCCACTTGCGTTGTTTTTCCTGTTCTGCCATCAATTCCTTGAGTTTTTCCATCTTCTTTTCCTTTTCCCGTTCCCGTAAGATACGACGTTCGTACACAACGTCGAACGAGGTGAAACTGACAAAGTAGTAGTTACGGAAAAGCTCGACTTTTTCTCGACCTTCGCCGAGGAAGATATCTTCGGTGGTTAACGGATGGATGTTAAACGTCTTGGATAATACCTTCATTTCTTCCTCGGTGGGATCAAGAATGTCGAGCCAAAACGGCAGAAGCGACAGGTCTTCAAACGGGACATTGGTAAAGTTTTGTCCCTGGATATTGGTGCTGGAGCCACCTCCCAGTACCAGCGCCAGCGGCGGACCCAGCGCTGCTGGAGTCGAGGAAGTAGCATGCTTATCGTGGCCACTATAGTAGCTGGGAACAAAGAGTTCCTTAAGTCGTGTTCTCATTGGTACCGTAGGGTCTCCTCCCAGGATTAATCCCGAGATGGTGGGAGAGTGGATGGTTTTCTCCTTGTCTTCCCGGAAATAGGTAAATCTCATTGCTTCTTCCTTATTCTTCTTTTTGAGCGATGGCATCAGTTCCCACGGTTGGATGGGTTTGGGAGTTACTCGTAAGCTCAGTTGAGGCAGACCCATTTGGTCCATCTGATCAATCTCATTGACGCGATAATTCTTAAGTAACGGGTCCAGTTCAGCCGTAGCCGGTTCCTTAACCGTGGCTGGTCCAAACAGTACCACTTCCTCCTTGGCCTGGTTGTTGCTAGCCACAGGAATGGCTGCTGGCGACGTCTTGGGCAGCGCCATCAGACTAGCCTCATTATAGTCACTAACAATATCCTGAGTCTCTTCCATAATAAATTCCTCTAATTCATCAATGTTGGGCCACTGTTTTTCCGTATCACCTTGGAAGAATACGTCGTCAACCAGGTTACCATCGTCTTCTCCTTCCGAACTAGGGTTCAGCTCGCCAAACCCGTAATCGCTTTCGTCACCGTCATAAGTAGACAAGTGCTCTTCAAACGGAGCTTGCCACGTCTGCAGCCGGAGGATATTCAGCTGTTCCTGGGCGTATTCGTCCATATCCAACGCCACGGCCCCTCCCAGGGTTGGACGCAGATATATGGGTCGGGGTGGCGTGTGGCGATCATAGGAGTGGCGATCGCGGTAGCTGGTAACCCCTAGTGGCATTTCCGACGTGTGGCGCCGGCTAAGTCGGCGGCTTTCATGGGACATCGAGTGGTGAAGTGCAAAAGGTGGGGAGAAGGATCGATTGCGCTAAATCGATTTACATCAGTGCTGCGGCGCGAACAAAAAATCTCACCACTTGGGGATTGAAAAAAAAGGATCAATTGGCATGGCCGGGATTCGATCCGATTACAACGGCAACCCAGCAATACACATGTACTGTATGTTATGCCGATGATTGCCGACCAAACAACACACTCCAAGAAAAAAATCGACCAACAAAAAAAAAAAAAAATGAGGCAAAAATGATCGACACTATGACGAATCCGACAAGCAACGACCACCACAATGAAACATGAAACGGCAATCTCACATGGTACGATACACACTGATCTTTACTCGTATATCAAGGTACGCCCCGATTGGGAGGTGAGACATATCTCAGGGAAACAACCCAGTTGCTGTTTCATCTCGACTTAAGGTACACGCGACCATCGCTGCTGCTGCTGCTGCTGCTGCCAAAGCCACTGTGTCATCGTTGCCGAAGCTTCATGACGTCATTACCGTGGATAACCATTGCCCTCTCTCGTTTGCCGACGAGCGTAAACGCCATGATTATAAACAATAGCCGTATCACGGGCAAACACACCGGTGGCCGCCCTCAAAATTCCCCACGAACAATACCCTTGACGAAGCCGTCGAACCAGGCCCAAACCCGAACCTCTCGTAAATTACTTAGTCACCGACTGATTTCCCCTGTCTTTGCTCGTTAATCCGCCATGCCACCCCCTCACCTGACCCGACGTTTATTTTCTCTCCCGTGCCTAATCTAGGTTCGGCACGGGTCGCTTCGCCCCTGAAACGGTACATTTAGCTGACGTAAAAAGCCATCCCGCGACGGCAACCACGACGAAGTAAAAAAAAATGTCCCAGGGCCACTACAAATCCGAAACAACGGTACCGACACTATCTTACACACTATCACGTACACACACGATCTCAATCATCTCTCACGATACCTCTACGTCTTTGCTTCCAAACTGTTACAGTGGCTACATTCTCTTCGACACCGCAAATGTTTGACAACAGCTCGAGTATTTGAGCATCGCTCTTCTACCCCTGTCGCAGACGATGTTTCGAAACTACACACTAACACACACACACAGGATGCGCGCGTCAAAAAGACAGAAGCAGGGACCTATGGCGTAACCATGACAACGTCCTCTCCCCCACCATCATCATCACCTGTCATCACCCACCCCCCACGGTGTCTCAGCAACCGTAGCGGTGGCGGCGGCACCCGCAAGCCTCGGCACTATCCCCTCCTCGGGAACCGGCTGCCGTTCGACGGTGGGTAGTGTGTGTAACCTTGACCAGTGACGGCATTGTCCGTCACGAGCCCGCGCGGCATTCCTGTACCCGCTCCTGCCACCTACACCCGCATGCGGCCGCATTGGGGTTAGTTAGTACAGATGTTTCGCAGGGGCATTTTTTTACATGGTAAATGGCGACGTCAGCCGTCGGCTAAAATAAAACCCACGGGTGTCGCCCTCATTCCTCTCTCATCCCGCACATTTCCTCAACCCACCCACAAATGGACCGCTCCACTCCTACCTCCGTCCCCAACTCGATGCCGGGACTGGAGACCACCAATCTGTCGTGGGAACACCTGCGGTGGTTCCTTTTCCTTCTCCTCATCATCCCCGTGGCGCTTGCCCTCTGGTACATCATCCACCGACGGCTGAAGAAGCTCCGCAAGCTTCGCCAGCAACAGGCATTAGCTAACCAAAAATTCTACCGACTGAGTTTTGAGTCCGACCTCGAAAACCAGAGCCGAGCGCTGAATCCGTTCGCTCACGATACGTGGTTTCCTCCGTTTAGAGACCAGTTCACGCTGACGTCGCTGCTTTACTCCGACTACTATCGGCTGGCACCTCATCCCCACTACAAACAGTACGAAAAGCTGCCACCTCCCATCCCCTATAAGGACTACTACGATACCCTGGGAGCAGTAGCACCGTCGCTGCCTTCTCCCAAGCGACAACCATCGCAACTGCTGCCGCCGGCGATCCCGGAAAAGGCGCCTCGGTCGCTTCCTCCGGCTCCGACTCTGTGATACCACACAAACCCACCATATCTCTCGAGTGGCTAAGACAAACGTTTGACTGCCCTCGTCCACCCCTCACCCCAGCCCGTCTAAATCTGGTAATTTAGATAGCTATGATGTAATGACACGCACCTTTCTCTTCGAAGTTTACACTTTAACAATGTAAATGCCACTGCACGATGACACATCGTACACCACATATTAAGAGACCCTGAACACCTCGTTTACCTCGCTGATAGCGTGGGATACGACAAAAGTGAAGTTAGAAATATTCCCTATTGACGTTATAAAACCAACCGTTATGAATTTAATAAGGAAGATGTCATCAGTGGGAGTGTCATCATCGTTTGACTCATCTCGGGAGTGACGTTATATTATGATTTCTCCTCGATCGGGTAGTGGTCTCGGTAAACGTCTTTTTTTTTTTTTACTTCGGTTTTTTCCCTTTGTTCCGTGGAATTACTCAACCTTACGTCGAAAAAACGCTACACGGTGTATAATTTAACCTTTTTAATTTGATTGAACCGTGTTCCGTGTTTGATGTCGAGGAGTGACGTAGCGGGGGTAATAGCACTTGCTAGGGATTCATTGTTAGGGTACACCACAATGTGAATGGCGTCATTTGACGACCATCATCTTGAGTTAGCCGCTGTGTGAGGTATTTAGAAGTGGGCGTTGTTGAGCTTAGCAGCAATGTGATGCCTGGTGTTTTTTTTTTTGTGTTTACTTAGCCCAAGCGTCAACATGAGCTCTCTCGGTCAAATGGCAGCTTCTAATGTAGTTTCGTAAATGATTAGAATTCGACAATCGTATGAGAGTCGTGGGGGAAGATCTCTCTTATCTCGGATATTATCGGTCATTACCATCGTAAATTTCAACTACCACCAATCGTAAATGGAATCTAGCGTAAATGACGTGACACAAGCGATGTCACATTCGATTGGATTCAATAGTCGCTTCGTAATGTAAACCTCTTAGCGTTACCATGCCGCTCCAACGTTTAATGTATTTCCGACACTACCGGCGTCGGATCTCTCCCGACAAGGTGCAACCCACCAATGATATTGAGCCAAGTGAAATCCACCTGATAATACAACCTCATAGCCACTAGACCTTCAAATGAGCTCTTGACCAGCAGCCATAGGGGAAGCTCTATAGTCATCATGGTAACAGGATTTACCATTACAAAATGATGAATTGGAAATCAATCTAGATTAATAAGCTACTTGGGTGAAGCAATACACGTCCAAAGTGAATGAACCTATTCACAAATTGAACAAGATATCAGAGAATTCTCAAGCTACCAAAGAATCTTGAAAAAGCCATAGGATCTTGAATAAAAGTGTGTTTTGGTTTCCCGTGACAGTTGTGACGTATAATAAGTCCCATGCAACGCGTTGTCAGTTGTGGAGTGCACATCGGCATCATGTCCCGATTGGGGAAGGTGGGCTAGAAAAAAGGGTTTGGTGATGTTTGCGCTGACGTTAAAACCACAGTTTCCCACAGTTTGATTCAAACCCACTGAATATGAGATGGTTTCACTGGACGAATGCTTCTGAAACTTTTTAATTGATTCAAACGTACTCAAGTTGTCTTTCTGATACCACAGTTGATGATCATGATGTATCTTTGTTGACAGCGATTACTAGCAATGTGACGACCCTGGCAGTTCCCTCGGAATTTTTTCGAGTTGTATCACCGTTTTTTGATCATTCAGTTCAATTTCGAAAGCGTCAAGTTTCACGGGTGACGGATGATTTGATGATACAATCAAGGATATTATTTTCAACAAATGGTAAGAGATATAGCATTTTAATGTTGGTTGAGTCAGCTACGAATAATTCTCCGGCTGATACAAATGATCTGTGGACAATATAAGGGCTTGAAGACGACCCACGCCTGTTTTTCATGCTTGCAATTGACTTGTGGAACAAATTCTGATTCAATCCGAGGTGCTCAATCAATTTGACCAAACTATTGCTGGCATGATTCAATGCAGTAGTTTGTGTAACATATCGACAATATCGATACGTGAGCTTGTGATAACAACCAAGTGATTGTATTATGGAATTCAGTTGAATTAGTTTTACATGGCGATGCCAACGGCTACATTAGCTTACCAATCATGAAGCCGGTGAATGTTAGGGGATATGTCATGATGAATCTGTTCAATCATTCTTTGGCTTGTGTACTCACAGTTGTACTTTCAGCGGCACTGTCTTGCAAAGCATATGGTATTCAATTGGCTCGATTAACAAATGAAAATGCCATTTCCATGTCAATGGTGCTATTGAAGCTGTCCCCACGTTAAGATGGTGAATTCGAAGGAGGTGGTGGAATCAGCGTAATGACCATGGTAACAATGTTTTGGCCCACACGTTTACACTCAAGGATGAAGCAATGTCAGGATAATAAGGATGGTTTGTCATTGAGACCCTACCTCGTTGTTCCTACCCATAACCATGCTGGATTATATTAAAGTCTCTTACCCTAAATTTCAATTGCAATAAGCATGGTGTTGTGCAATTGTCATCAACAGTCACTAGATGTTGTTGTTGATATAATTAATCAAGTTCAATAGTTTCGGAAATGGTCGGCAATGCCTACTTACTCCAAGTTGTGAAAATTGAAGTTAACCCAACTTGTTTTCCAAATTGATAACCACAGCATTAGAACAACCACAACAATAAACCCAAATCACACTTTGTCACCTTCATTTTCCCATTACTATCCTCTCTCTGTTTTAGCCCTACCGGTGACTATCCGCACTTGAGCCGCACTCCAACCCGATCGGCGGTATGATCGATGTTGCCGAGATCCCACTAGACATCCCCGACGACTGCGGCCACATCTCCAGTATCTGCTGTGGTGATCACGGAGCTAATCTTTACGTTGGTACCACTACCGGTCATGTGTGCCACTTCCACCAGTTCGACGATGCTGCCAACTATATCCTCATCATGGTCGCCACCACCAGCGACCATCCTGCCTTCCGAGGTCGTTCTCTGGGGGTAAAGAAGCTCATGATCCTTCCGACAGTGTCTCGGCTTCTCGTGGTGTTGGAGCTGGGAGCCGTGGTGGGCTACGGGCTCCCTGAGCTCAGTCCGTGGTCGCTGGCGGCTCTCGCTCTGGTCAACGATATTACCCTACTCAGACACCAGCGACGAGTGCCCACTGTCGCTGCTACTGACGATAAGATCGTGGCGTTTACTCCGGCTAAGATTCGGGTGATGGCGGTGGGCAAAGACCACATTCACGGTTTAAAGGATATTGCCTATCTGGGACTGATAAAGGGAGTGCTGCTGGTAGGCCTCAGTCAGAACTATAGCAACTTGGTCCTCGTGGCTAACCTGAAGAACTACGACGTCATTGACTTGCAAAAGACCCGAAAGATTCCCATGGGCGACTATCGCAACGGTGATGCCACCATCGACCCGTTTATCGAAGGTTATCGAGCTGATGGCGACGGCCGCGACGAGTATATGTTGACCATACGCTCGGAGGGCCAGCTGGCAGTAGCGATGTTTGTTGATCTGTTGGGAGATGCTACTCGTGGTACCATACTTATGGATAGCTATCCTCAGGCAATTGCCGTCAATTGGCCCTATATCTATGGGGTATTTGGTGATCAACTAGTGGTGTATTCTTTGCTACTGTTGGTTGAAGTCACCCGACTACCGTTGTTTGCCAAGGATGACGCCAATGACCAATCGCATGCTACTGAAGCCAAGGATGATCAAACTCATAATATTGAAGCCAATCAGGATATTGTGCCTCAAAGTGAACATGGTGATCAACAAACTACTGGATCAGAGAATGAGCTACGGGAAGACCAGCCTAAGGATGGTCAGGATGAGACGTCGGAGGATGATCAGGCTAAGACTGAGTCCAAGGACAAGAAGTCTGAAGACAAGAAGTCTAAGGATAAGAAGCCCAAGGAGATGAAAGCTAAGGATGAGTTCGAGGATAAGCTGTCTCAAGATGATCAGGCTAAGGACGAGTCCAAGGATGACTTTGAAGATGAGTCTAAGGATGAGTCTAAAGATAAGTCCAAAGAGAAACATTCTACAGAGTCTGAGGATAAAAAGTCTACGGATAAAAAGTCCAAAGATGAAAAGTCTAAAGATGAGGAGTCTAAGGATGAAGAGTCTAATAATGAGCAACCCGAACGGGAAGGTCAATTAGAGGAGGACAAACAACCTAAACCGGAAGAACCACTGAAGCAACCATCCGAGCTGGAAGAAAACCAACCCGATCAACCTGAAGCCACTTCGTCGGCGGTGGCAATTACGCAAACGCCACTGGAAATGAAGGTAACCACTCATACTCCCGTCAACTGTGGTGTAGTGCTGGTGGATGATCTCCCCTTTATTTCCAACGACCGTCTCACTCACGTCGAGTTAGTGTCGGGAACGGAAATCGCCACCACTGCCATCACCAAGAACCACGCCCACATTGCTGCTTTCCACGCCACCACTCTCTGGGCCATCTATGAACCCGATGACTTTGATGCTCTCGTCGACCGAGCCAGTATCGAAGAACTTACTTCCGCTCTCGATAGCCATAGTGGTGAACGCCACGACTATGTCCTCCAGCTACTTGTGCTTCAATTGCTCAAACACCAACAATTTGATCAAGCCCGTCCTTATCTTACTCGCATCAAAGCCGGCAAACTCATTGTCCATCCGTTATTGGTGATCTTGGCCCTGGCGGTGGGACAACTAGACGTTGATTCCACCAGTGACCTTGCCACCATTATCACTGAAGCGGAACCGGTAATAATCACCAAAGGACTCCGAAATCAGCTTAGGGAGTTGCTGCCGTTCCCCACTACCGATAAAGCCCATCAGTTTGTCGAATCGTACCTCAAAGAAGTGTACAAAATCATCCCCCACATGAAGTATATTCGTCGCACCATCTATGCTCTTCAATCCCAGGACGATGTTGATTGGGTTAATGGGGATAACTGGGGTGAAGATGAAGTTGGCGACGAGTACTGTATCGCTCAGCTTGCTGATAAACGACTCCACACCAGTCTTTTAGCGGTGTATCGTCGCCTTGGTCGCATCAACGATTATTGTGAATTATCCCTTCTGATCATATCCCTGACCACTGATACCGAAAAGCTTCACCAGGTGGTGGAATCAGTGTTAACCGTACTTCCCCAAGTTAAGGATGAAGACGTGTATCTGAAGGTATTGGTGGAAGTGGTTAAAGTGGATAAACCCCAGGGGTACGCCTTTCTCCGTGATAATCGGGATCAGCACCATAAACTGACCAACCATAAGATCTTAGCCTCGTTAACCACCCTGGGAGATGACGACGACCAGTTGCTTGTTCTCCGCTTGGAGTACATGGAAGATTCGATGGTGGACGCTGTTGGTAGTGGCGATGAGCTGGTGATCACTGAACGAGCCCTGGCGCTTTTCCATCACCTCGTGGCCCTTATCCAGGGTCGCAACGCCGATGACGACACCGTGCCTTTGTTTGACACGCTCGTGCAGACGTACGCCATCGCTAACGCCGTGAGCGAGCCCTGGCCCAAGGTAACGTGGCCCGACTTTGTGCGGTTGCAAGCGAGGCAACTGAAAATCCTGGAGGTGCTTACGTGGTACGGCAAAGCGTACGAGGTGTACGTCTATCTCTGCCGACACCACCACCCTCCCCCCGTGCCCCAGCAGTTACTGGTTTTTCATTACTTTGAGGCCACGAGGTCGGTCGCCCAATTGCTTGCCTTTAGCGATTTCCCGCAAGCCGAACACGTTGCCGTTTATGGCCACCTTGCTCCTCCCACCACGCCATACTATTCACTCCCCACTAGCCCCCACGTCGTCACGGGAGCCGATCCCAATCGCGACGATCTCAAGCAGATCCTCTCTCATTATCTCCAGCTTCGCCCCCATACCTACTCCATCCCCCACTTTCTAGGGGTGTTCGGCTCGGTGTTCGACCCGATCGACTTGTTGCATTGTCTTCCTGCAACCCTTAGCTTGGTCCACGTGGTCGAGTACTGTCAGCGAGTGGTGGTGGACTTGGATAGTCGCACGAGACAGACGGGACTTACCAAGCTGGTAGCCAAGACTGAAGCCCGTACGTTGGGGGAAGTATGGTCGAGCTTGACCTCTAATCACCTCGCTGACTCTTAGGCGGTTATTATCTTCTCCCCCTGACCCTGTTCATTGTCCTACGACACAACGGCGAATCCCCTCCATCGGGAGATCGGCTGATATCATTTTAGTGCGTGCTTAAGCTCATGTGACCGATTAAAAAAAGAAAAATGGAAAAAAGGCCGGCGCTAAATTAATTGGGCACGGACACGACCACTACTCAATCGCGGTAATTGCCGTGCCTCCGACTCTGTGTCATCTTTTAGCTCGTTGTGCTCGTTCCCTTACATTCTCATCGCTACGACCACAGTCAGCCAATCACAATGTCGCTAGCCCGATGGTGCTAGCACTTTCTAGTACTTGACGTACACACGACCTCCACCTACACTACATACTAACCCACTCATTACACACACATAAACGGCTCGTATTGGCTTTGTCCCTTGTCTCGGAACAGCCAGGGGAACCCACTTTCCCAGGCCTTGGCACGTCACTCGTACGTCGGCTACTGCTTGCTTGCGGAATTCCCCTGATCACACTCCGGCTCCCCCACGCTTTTGGGGCGTAGGCTCCTTGATTAAAACCGGGCTTAGCCACTCACTATCTGTGCCACCTAAAAATTAACAGCGCTATCATTTTTGCGTTACGAGCCCCGCTACCTAAAGCCAAAAAAAAAGAAGCGATTCCGCTCGCAGTTGACATTGTCAGCCGTATGTAATTTTCTAGATCCCACGCCATCCACGTGGGACCGCCCCTGTAAGAGCAAAAGGCGGCTGGTGTCTGAATGTCCGCTTGTCGGCACTAAATCGGCTGCGGCACTGCTTATCGGTAACCATGGCGTTCGCCCTATCCCCTTCTCAAGCTCGTCTGCCATTACCCCCACGGTGGAATCTTCCATGTGCCTTTCCCAAAGCGGTAGCTGTACGGCTCCTCCCCTCGTCCTAGAGCAAATAGTATATATATCCATGACTCCAGCCACATGGTCATCTCCACAAGAGCACAGCAGTCATGGCCACCAGAGATCTCCCCAAGCTGGTCCACCAGTTGCTTTTCGGGTGGAAGGACTCGGTGATGGACGAAGTCACCTTCCACAAGTCGCGAGCCCAGTTAGTTGACGAAGACTACCAGCCCGATGGCGATAAGATCCACAAGTTCAGATGGCTGAGTTGCTGGCCAGCGTTTGCCCTGGGATTTGGGTTATTTTCTGACGGTTACGTCAACGCTCTGATCGGGTCGGTGCTGACAATCTTGGGCATCATGTACCCTAAGGAATACAAGGGCTCCAACGCCATCAATAACGTGTCGTCGATTGCCTTTGTCGGTACCGTCGTTGGTCAGTTATCCTTCGGGTACATTGCCGATCGTATCGACCGGAAAAAGGGGATGCTTGCCGCTAACGTCATCTTGATCTTTTTCACCATTTTGTGTGCTGCTGGCACTTGGGGCGCTCACGGCTCCATCTACGGTATGCTTGCAGCCTTGACGACGTTCCGGTTCTTCTTAGGGGTGGGTATTGGTGCCGAATACCCTACTGCTTCGGTGATTTCGTCGGAATTTGCTAACCAATTACCCGCAGGTACACGGAACCGAGTGTTTGCCATGGCCACCAACTGTGCCATTGACCTTGGGTTTGTCGCCGCTGCCTTTGTGCCGTTGATTTTGCTCTGGATCTTTTCTCCTCGTCACTTGACGGCAGTGTGGCGGTTAACCTTGGGATTGGGGGTATTTCCTCCATTAGTATTATTCTTCCTTCGGTTAAAGATGGTCGACCTGAAATCGTTCAAAAAGTATAATATGAAGCACGCCAAGTACCCCGTGTGGTTGTGTCTCAAGTTCTACTGGTACCGGTTGGCGGTGATCCTGATTTTGTGGTTTATCTATGACTTTTCCGCGTACTCGTTTGGCATTTATTCCTCGGCCATCATCAACCGGATTGTCCCCGACGCTGACTTGTACAAGACGTTTGGCTGGAACACCTTGTTTAACGTATTCTACTTGCCGGGTTGCTTCTTGGGTGCCTACTTTGCCGATTGGTTAGGGGTGAGAATTACTCTCACTACGGGTTTAACCTGTCAAGGGATCATTGGCTTTGCCATGGCTGGTTGCTACCCCACTCTCAAGAAGCACGTGGCTAGTTTCACCGTGGTTTTCGGCTTCTTCACTGCGTTTGGTGAGTTTGGTCCCGGTAACTCTATGGGGCTCATTTCGTCGAAATTGTCGGCTACTGCCGTCAGAGGGGTATTCTACGGTATTGCTGCTGCCATCGGTAAGATTGGGGCTTTTGTCGGTACCTGGGTGTTCCCCGTCATCATCAAGAATGCTGGTGGGGAAAAGACCGATCTGGGTAACCAAGCTCCCTTCTACGTATCGCTGGCTCTTTGTTTGTTTGCAGCCGTCCTTGCCTGGTTCTTCTTACCTTACGTTGGTCAAGATTCCATTAACAGGGAAGATGAAGCTTTCATTGCTTACTTGGAAGCCAATGGCTACGACATTAGCCAATTGGGTGATCATGATTCTGTCGACACCTTCAACGATGACTTTGAAAAACAGGCTAGCGACGACGATGGCCTCAAGGTCGACCACACCGTGGTGTCGGAATCGAAACACTCGTCGGATTCGAAGTGAATTTTCGAGAATTTTGTATTTATGCGTTTTTTTCTTTTCTTTTCTTCTATTAATGAGCCCTGTTTCCATTCGGAGAATAACGATGAATCTCCGGCTAATAAACTTATTATTATAATCAAGCCTTGGGCTCATAGTCTTTTTCTGGGATATCAAACTGTCAATATAGATAACATGAATGTGCCATTTATACAGATGATAATTGTTTACATGAGTGCAAAAAAATACTTCAATACCTATCACCATTTTCCCCTCGTGACACAATTCATATTCCTCTCACAAATACCTCTCACTTGCAATTCCTGTTGGTTCTCCGGTACCTGCATCGGAGATCCAAGAAACGTCTTTGTCAGTAGAATGGTCGATTCGCTCAAATCTCGCATGTCAATTTGCTCGAATATTTCCCCTAATTTGACAATTTGCTCAAATCTTACCTCTGATTTATGACCGTTATTAGTAGATCGATCTATACGGATCGTACTATCTCCCGGTAAATCCCGGAAGCCACTAACAATCCCCTGATATCCTCACTGCATTTTTTTTAATATTTTCTGGTAGCATTTTCCTCTCATTATTCCCAACTATCATTTTCTAACCCGTTTTTACTAACCTTTTTTCCTAACCTCTTTCCTAGCCCTGTCTAACCATCGTTTGTTATCATCTAGCGCGCGCGGATCAATACATATACATGGATGAGTGCCTCGACACGGTGGTTGACACTGTAGCCACCACGGGGGCCATCCCTCCAAGATACCCACCCCTATGTCAGTTCCTTAACTTCGACCCCATTGCCCTCCACGACAACGCGTTTATCGTCACTGTCGACGGCGCTACCACCTACACCTTCCACTACGCTGCCATCAACCTTGAAAGCTACTTTGGCACCCCGGAAGCTACCGAACGCAGCGATATCTACGACGACCTTGTCCGGCGAGTACGTCGCAGTTCCATTTGGGCCGCCACCACGCTGCGGGCAGTGGCGGTGGTGGCTAATTGCACCACTCGGTTCCAAACGGAAATCACGCGAGGATCACGGGCTTTATACCAGATATTATCAGTGGCCATTCGCTTTGAACACGTTATCGAAACGCTGTATCCCGAAATCGACCAGCTTATTGCCGATAGCATCGCTCACCACGACCCAGCGGTGGTGCCCGACTTGATGACGGCCATCATGACTTACTTGGACGCTGCCTACCTCACCGAGTCCATCGACGATCTTTTAGCAGTTGTTGATGATCCCATGCAACCGTTAGAGCGCGGTATTGATCCCGACCACGTACCAACAATGAAGGTGGTGGAGCTTGACCCACCGCAAATCCAGCAATTGCTTGGAAGTATGCAACTGTATCTTGACAGTCACTGTAATCAGTATGGTGCCAATCTCCTCGACTTGTTTAAGCATTACATTGCCCTTGTCTATGATGGTGATAATCTGGAGGAAGTGTGTGCTAATGACTTTGACTGGATCACGTGTGCCTACGACGTATTTACCTCGGTTGATGGTAACCGTCAGCACTTTCTCGACTCCCTCGTCGTTGAATTGTACCACCAACAGCTGACACTCCTTGTCAGGTACGCTAGTTTCAGCTATGAAATCGGCTTGCGCCAGCAACAATGGTGGCTTGGATGGTGGAAACACAAGCTTAAATTATCGCTAAATCTGTTACAGGAGTTGAAAGTTCGGCAACAGCAAGCTTTAGCCAAAAGGACCATCGCCAGTATGCGTCGACAATTAGCTACTGATCGCCAACAGGAACGCGCCCTCCATCGAATCACCCAGAAACGAGTATTGGACAAATTGACTCTGACGATGAAACAAAGGGCTCACCAAGAATCCATGGCTGAGGTGCAATTTGCCAGGAAATTTATTGAGTATTGGCAATTTCAAACCCGCCGCATTGCTACCATGCAAGTGGTGGCTGATCATCAGTTTGAGGGCAGGTACCTTAAAATTTGGGGTCAGCACTTCAACTTTATCCAAGACCAAGAGCAATTTGCCGATCAGGTGGCTGACGACTTTGCTCGTCGCCAGCTTGAGGTTGTTGCTACTGGTGTCATCCGCTACATGCAAGGGACAACTTTATTTGACCCCGATGACGATGTCCTACTAGATGACCGGCTACCCAAGCTACGTCAATCATTACACAGATTCCAATTTCGGCGACTTGCGGCAATGTTGATCAAGTGGCGGGTTGCTGCTCAATTGCGAATGGCTCAGGACGAACTCAGTCGGTGTCGGTTGACTAACCAAATGGAGTATTTAATCTCGGGCAAGAACGATCTCGACAACTCGCCGGTGTCGATGGTGGTAAAGAAAACCTGGATTGATCGCTGGCGACTCCTCACGCGGGAGAAACGGTTTGTCACCAAGCACAGCAATCCCCAGGGGATCTTGACGTCACTACATCACCGCACCAAGGGCTTGATTGATGCCGAAGACAAGTTACATCGCTTACGTGACTATCAACTCGTCATGCGTGCCTTGTCGGCGTGGACGTACAAGTACAACAAGGTGTATGCCATGACCACGCAAGCCAACAGAATGGCAAAGACTTATGCGGTGGTGAAGTTGGTACAATGCTACAATCACCAACTAAAGTTGGAGGAAATGGCTGATGAATTCCTCCACGGAACGATCAATCCTCGGTTAGTCAAACAAGTGGTCCGTAAGTGGCGCGAGGCGTATGAAATCAAGCGCCAACACCATCTTGACAGTATCGCCCTGCAATTCATCGCTCGCAGATGCTTGCGCAAGTTAAACCGTGCAGCCACAAAGATTGCCGCATCAGTTGAGCAAGTCAGCGGTCATTGCGACGAAGCACTTGCTCGAGGAATCTTAAGACACTGGCACGCCAACTACTTACATCAGGTTGATCTCCGACAAACAGCCGAGCAATTCGATTCCAAGAAGTACTTGAAGTTATGGTACGACGAGTACGTCGAAACTAGTGAAAATATGGTGGCCATGGCTGATGAGCTCAGAGATGTACACCAATGCCAGCGGTTCATCCGAGCGTTTAGACACAAGTCTAGTCGATTGAAAGACGCCGAGTTGAGAGGCAAAGTGCTCATGGCGCAATTGAGGACCCGAGCCGTGTTTCGGTGGTGGTGGCAGTACGCCCAGGAATCGCAACGAGTTCGAGAAGGTAGCCCGCGGCGAGACAAAGAGCGTGGCCATACTGACCTTCACTTCTCAGCATCCAATGTTCGCCGTAGGTCTCAAGGACTTAGCAACCTTCGTGTGCCGCTTCTATCATCTCAGGACCTGCCAACTTACCGACAAACATCCAAGGTCGGAATCGACGTGTCTCACTCGTCATTTCTTTCTACTCCCATCAAGTCCCAACCACGAAGAAGTAGACGCAGTCCCGAGAAACAATCGCAACTCAGGCAGACATTTTCGGCAATCCCCACCGGCTTCGGTCTCCCGCCACCAAAACCGATATTCCCCATGGATGACAACATTGATCGAGCTAAGCGTCTTGATCGGATCCAGCCCATCGAGTTCCCCGTCGAGCCTACTTTTGATCTGACAAAGATCAATCGCTACGCCTCAACCCCGCAGCCGAGCTCGTTTGGGGAACCTCCCAATCGCGGTACGATCTGAAACTCAGCTGAACCAATTAAGACGCCAAAGTCTCCAGTCTCCTCTACATTGTTTGGTATCGATGACCACAAGGAACTAACTGGATACCGTATTGCTCTAATTTTGACGGCTATATATACCCCTCCGCCGGTGCGTTTTGAGGTAAATTAGCTAGCATTGTCCCCTACTTTGTGACCGTCAAGGTGTCCAATACTAGCAATTGGAGTTGTTGCTAGTTTCAGGTGTTTGCCATACGGCTGCTTTAGACTGACCCAGGGTGGTGACGGCAGTCAGGATTCACTTTAAACTGATCTGTCAATCATGTTAGTGTCGGTCTAAATTGTTCTACCGCGATATTAGTCGGCTTTAATGCTGTTATGGGTTTGTAACCGTGCACACCAAAGCCTTAGCAACGGCTACACGTTCCCCGTTAACTCGGGATAGTATCCCCTTGCTTCCACCAGCCTTCCCCCTATTAATCCTTGGATTATGATGTATGTGAATTCTCCTACCCAACTTTTCAACAATTCATCAGCAATTGTTGAGGTTTCTCTGTTAAAAGTTGACCCGGAATCAATTCGAAAAAAGTCCAAGGAACAACAATGGCAACAAAGGTGGTGTTAAGCTGCCCATATCCACAGAAATATTTAATCTCACAAAGCTCAAGTTAGCCACGTTTTTGATTAAACTGATATATATGGTGCTGAGAGGTCTACTCTACGTTGTTAATAGAATCCATAACAATAGATACAGGTAGATTAAGACACTGGAAAAGACAATGATTTCTGAGAGAACCCAATTGTTTGAAGCATCCGGCATAAATGCAATATAATGCGATATACCTCATATGTACAATAATTGTTGAAAATCTTGAGTTTTTCGAAGTAGATTGTGAATCCTGTCAACTACGTTAAACAACTGATCAAAAGCAAAAAAGAAACGGGGCGAGCTGGGAATCGAACCCAGGGCCACACCCACCCTAAGGGTGTATCATACCACTAGACCACACGCCCGTTATGCAAAAAAATTCCACATAAACTATAGCAATACATATTTTGGTGTCAAAATATGCGGCGTTTTGGCTTTGGTATAAATTAGAGCATTTGTCTTGCTCTCTCATTTGCAATTCCTTTAACAGCTTTTTTGTTTTGTGAAAAACGCCCGGGGGCATCGAAATGGTTCATATTGTTTGAACAGCTAGACGTTATTGCATATATGTTAAAAGAAACATACGAAGAAGGACGAGATTTACCCGTTTTGGGGTTTACAACTCAGCGTCATCTGGACTGTACTGTATTTCATAACGTAGCATTACGTGGACAGTAAATTAGGCAAAAGTTCGACATTCTTCGGCACTTCAAAAAAAAAAACTTGTCAGTTCGAATAGCGTCTCCGTTACACCTAGGCTCACTTGGATTGCAATTGCAAACGACGATGTATGCTAGATCCAAAGAAGGGATCAGAGTTTGGACATCAATCAGAGTGGTAGCTCTTAGCCACAAACAAATATTTGGGTTACGGCACACATACGCGGATCCTTAGGTTACGAGGTGACATTTCACGATGTTTTGTATTCAGCTAATCATCAATTAACAGTGAACTGTCCACACGACGCTGCCCGAAGTCTTTAGTCAAACATCTTGTAAATTATGATTTCAAACCGGTAATGTTGTATATCCCAGGTACACAACTCATAGTCAATTCAGGGTTGGTGTGAGTTACTTGTCAAGCACTTTCGGTCGCTATTATGCCATCATTGTAATTTTGAAGATTGAGAGACACCAATATACCCACTTTTCTGACTGCGTAGTTATCAATCCCGGTTAAACGCGGGGTGCGAAATAAGGTACGTGGACTTACGTTATCGGTATCACAAGATAATAAAAGCCATCCCTCCTTTACACTTTTGTTGTTTTGACTACGTTGTGTCACGCTGTTTATCCCACATTATTGGCAAATAATACCATGAGTACAAAGAACTTTGAGGGCATTAACACTCCGGTGCCGCTGGAAAACGACAGTGATTTGACCACCCCTACCTATTCGCCGGTTCATCACAGAGCGGCGTTTGGTGATGACCGATATGAACAACAATTGGCGTCGATAGAGTCTGACTTGGCATCCATAAAGTCCTTCATGAAAACTATAATGTCCGACGTTAGATTCATAAAGGAATCGTTGGAGTTGATCGTGCAACACCAAAACATCAAATCTCCCAACACCACCCCAGCTGACACGGAATCACCGCCTATAAAGTCTGACCAAGCACAATCTTTACAATCGTCTGTACGCAGTCCATCGGGTACGGGATTAGTGAAGGAATCGCCTGTCAAAAACATTAAACATGACTTGAATTCTACAACTTCACAAGCACGCAAAAATTATGAGGACCATAGTTTGATTTTACAGGAAGTTAACAAATGCAAGCCAAAACAATTAACTGGTAACCCGGATGAATGGGCCGTATGGTACTCAGTGCAGAAACGCTTACTTGATTGTTATGACGTCAATTCCGAAGCTTATAAGTTCTGCTGGAAATGTCTCTTAGCTGGTGTCCCCCAAGAATACAAAGCTGGCAGACCAACGGAAGGTACAATTGCTGAGCAAGCGGACGCGTTGAATAAATTTATTGAGACTTACGATGAACGCCAAGTGGAATGGGAAGGAAACCAATACAAGCTTAAGATGCAAACCCTCCATAGCAGAAGCCAGTTCAACAGAACGAAGAAGCACATACGGGATATGTTTGCAAAGTATGGAGGCCGCGACCATGAGAGGCTTCGTAAAATATTGTTGATTATGTTTTCGGAGGAGGTCGTTATACATGATGTTGACATTGGATATAAGATGACTTCGATCGTTGGCATACTCCCCAGTAATCACTTCGATATTCGTTCTGACTCGGTATGTGACACCATTCTTAAGAAGCTTGAAAAGTTTGAAGACATGTTCGGATTTCTTATGCCAAACTAATTGGACATGCCAGTTTTAGAGTCAGGGAAACCCATCAACAACACCCTGAATTGATACAGATGTCAACAAGCGTTTGTTATACTTGGCTGACCGGCCAAGCCGTAGAGGTTTGCAGTCTCTGGTGCAATAGTATTGTGAATGATCCTTTTAGCGGAACCTCGTGAGCTTCTTAGAACTGTTCTGTTAATAAAACCCATAGCCTCCGAAACACGGAGAAGCTGCGCTCTAGTAAAGGGCTAATAGCTACGACATTGACAAATGTTTTCACAAATTGAAGTCTGACATCCTGAGATTCAACATAGATACAGAGCTAAAAGCACACACAACATCAACTCATAACTTTCTTGCCTATATGTAACACTTAAAACCAATTTTGTGTTGATATAAGCAAATTCGATTGAATTTGCCTCCATTTTAAAACAACCTAATTTCAAAATGAGGAGAATAGAAAAATTCGGGCGTGTGGTCTAGTGGTATGATACACCCTTAGGGTGGGTGTGGCCCTGGGTTCGATTCCCAGCTCGCCCCGATTTCTTTTTCCTATCTGTTTTCCCATTAACTAAATAAGCTTAACCTTTTGCCATTTTTACCACACCCAAATATACTTCGGTACATGACTAGTCATATAGTTTGACTATCTCCGTTTAGTCTCCACTACTCACTAAATATACGTAGTTTGTCACCCCACTCTCCGTTCCGCCGCGCTTCCGATCCTGTCATCGCTCTACGCACAAAGTATCGCCTTAGAGAGCCTTACCACCATTACATCATGGCATTTCTCCAGGTGATTGCCGACCTCCAAAATCCCAACAATCATGTTCGGGGAGAGGCCGAGGCCAAATACGAACAAATGCTCCAGCAAAACCCCGAACAAACCGCTACGGGGCTCATGGAAATCATCACCAAGCCCGAAGCCAATATTGGTATCAAGCAATTATGTCTCATCAATATGAAACAATTGGTGCCCAAATACTGGTCAATGGGATTCCCCAACTTTGTGGGACCACCATTGAGCCAACCGTTGAAACAACTGATCCGGTCTCAGCTTCTCTATATCATTGCCCTGCCGGATGCTAGGATCCGAGGAGCAGCGGCCTATTGTATCGTGCAAATTGCGGCGGCAGACTATCCTGACGAATGGCCGTCGCTTCTTGATGACTTGTATACCATGCTGGTGGACTTTAACAACTCGGATGCCGTTATCGGGGCACTTACGGTGTTTGGGGAATTGTTTGACGATTTGATCACCGAAGACCAATTCTGGGAAGGCGACGTGTGTAACCAAGTGACCAAGAACTTGGCGGTGTTGTTTCAGGCACCTCAAGCCAAAGTCGACGTCAAAATGGCCGGGGTTAAGTTTTACGAGCATGCAGTGTTGGCGTCGCTTCGGTCTCCCGAAGCGTTTGCTAGCGACCAACGGAAACAGATGGTGACCCAACAAATAACCGTGATGCTCCCTTTGATCTTACAACTCATTGCTGAGGTTCAGGCTACCAACACCAATAGTATCGAACAGTGGACCCTCCGGCTGTACTTGTACAAGGTGGTGTCAGCATTCATTGGTAGCTTTAACAAGCGGATAGAGTTGGTGGTGAAGCAAAAAGCCATGGAATTGGCGGTGACTGACCTCCAAAATAACATTGGTATTTACCGTTCGGTAGTGGTTAATGGTGATTCCATCGATGGCATCAGCCCCGGTTCTGACCCTGCTACCACTTTAACCAATATGATGTCGGATATTGTCGATACCGTGGGTCTTGCGTCTCACTCGGTGGTGATTCCCGAAGCGGCATTGGACAACTTATTCGAGGTGTTGCGGTTGGGTTGTGTGTTGCCGCAAGAGCGAGTGGAAAGCTACGAAGCCGACTTTAACGATTACGTTACTGATATCACCGGTCTCGCCACCAATGCTAGTTTGCGGGAATCGATTACTGAGTTTATCACCGATGCTCCCGGAGCCCTTGCTACTTGTTTCTGGCAACTTGCGTTGAACCGAGTATTCCAAACCGAAGGCTTGGACCTTGAAGCATGCTTGTTCTTGATGGAACAATTATTAGTCAATGAAGACGGTGAGTTTGATGCAAGTCAAGCCTCGGAAATCCTTCAACGGCTCTCGGGGACATTCGGTGCTAATGAATTGGTCAACAGTCGCCTCTTCCTCGTTCTCCCGAGATTCTTTGAGAAGTTTGAGGACGTGTTGGGAGTGCAACTGGCAGCCAAGCCCATTGTCGAGATGGTGAGTGTGGCCAAACAGCTGACGTCCTTGCTTGTAAAGATCAGTGGTCTCGTGTCGTTTACTTACTACGTAAACTTTTTGGACGTGAGCAAATTGTTTTCTGCCACCGAAGGTCCCGAAGTGCAACAAGCCATCTTTGAAGTGGCGGATCTGTTGGTTGACGATGCCGAAGAGGATGGCTTGCCGCCGTTACTCGAAGCCATCACTGCTGCCACCAAGATTAACCCGTCGCTGGCAACTAATGTCACCGAGCTTATCTTTAAGATCACCCTTAAGGATGCCGCGAACGTCCAGTTGTCTTTGGATGCCAAGGATGCTCTCGTGGAATTGTTGCAGCTGACGCCACAATCATCATACCTCCAGGTAGCGTCAACGGCACTTCCCATCATCATTGGTACCATCACCAACACCACCCAGGAGTACACTCCGGAATTGTACATACTGCTTGAACTCTTGGGGGTGATGTTTGGTGATTACCCCGCCACCCAGAACTTCCCCAAACAAGTGTTTGATGAAGCCTTCCCCGTGGTCAGCAAGGTGATCATGGCTCTGGGAGATAACCAGATCCTTCAAAGCGGTGCCGAAGTGTTGAACAAGTTGATTGAACGAGCCAGCAACTACGTTGTGGAATACCGTGATAGTGACGGCAAGCTGGGGATTGAGATTATCCTTGAGCTTCTGGCGCGGTTGTTGAGTCCCCAATTGGACGATCTGGCAGCCATGTACACCGGGTTGGTCATCCTTTCGCTCGTGGAAAAGTTCCAATCGTATCTCAGTACTGATTACCTAGTCAAGATCCTCGATGCTACCGTACAACGGTTAGTGATTGCCAAGCACCCGGTGACCATCGAAAACTTGATCTTGGTGTTTTGCCACTTGATTCTCTCGGCTCCTAACGATATGGTGACGTTCCTCAAGACCACCAACGTTCAGGTCGAAGGGCACCAGTGTCTGGCGCTTGCAGCGGTGCTTCCAATCTGGTTTGAAAGTTATGAAGTGACTCGTGGCTACGAAAAGATTACCAAGAACCTGATGGCTCTCGGTAAGTTATTCTCGTTGAACGATGCCGATGTCACTGCTCTCCAAGTGAATGGTGATATCATTCCCTACGATGGGGATAAGATCATTACTCGCAGCATGAAGAAGCAAATGCCCGATCGGTACACGCAGATTCTGGCAATGTTGAAGATCCTCAAGTTGTTGGTGGGAGAACTCCAATTCCAAATGCAACAACCGGACGAAAAGGACTACAACATCGAGGCTGAGGATGATGGCAATGATGGGTGGGAAGACTTGGAGGATGTTGGTGTACCCAACTACGAGAAGCTCAAGAGCTATGTCGGTGAAGGGGATGATGATGATGATAACAACCACGATAATGATAATTCTGACGGGTCGTTGCTCCACTTTTTGAAGCACTTTTTCCGGGAATGCACTCAAAAGAATATGGGTAACTTTGAACACTGGTTCCCTCAGTTGGCTGATGATGAAAAGACGGCGATCATGGAGGCCGTGGCGTTTTAAGCACCATACCTTGCAAATATATAGCTACACAATTAATGACAAACACGTATCGACTAGTCGAGTATTTGATCGATGGGGTGTAGGTATGGCTAAGTCTTAGTGATACAGTTAGATTTTAAAAATACGGCTGAATTTTTGTGGTATGCCAGTATCCTCACTGTTGGAGTCGACACAAGTCATAGAGCCCCACAAAAATTAATCCAAAAGACATATAACTACGATTCTGAATCGCTCATTCAAACCAAATCAAGAGTACAATACCCCCCGTGCGAAACAATCGCATTGTTACAGACATGGTCAATTTCAGTCGCAGGCACCACATGGCTTCGCGCAAATTGAGTCTACCCGAAGTAATGCGCGCCAGCGGAAAAACAAAAAAAAAAGACTACACCAAATAAAACGCGTGTTGTGGGTGGGAATGAAATTGGTGGTGACCACGGGAGCCACGGTGACGTTTCGACCGCTCCTCGCCCGCATCCTCGACCCCCAATTTCTCCGTCAGCTCGAGGAAGCCGGGTTTAGCGACATCGTCGTCCAGCACGGGGCCGAAACCCGCCACGGCGTCGACGTCAGTGCTCAGTACGTGCTGACGTTAGGGGACATGCCTCTGCTGGTGACTCTCATTGGTCTTACCAACGACATTGACAACTTATTAAACGGTGCTGATGTCGTTGTAACCCACGCCGGTACCGGTGCCATTCTCGATGCGTTGCGTCGGGGGTTATCGGTGGTGGTGGTGCCCAACCCCGAGCTCATGGACAATCATCAGCAGGAGATCGCCACTGCTTTTGCCGCATTGGGAGTATGTGCCGCCGTCGACGTAACCGAGTTACAGGTGCTGCACTTAGTGCAAGCCGCTCACACCCAGTTCACGCCGTTGCCGCCGCCGCAGCTGCTTGAGTCGGTACTCGCTGAGGAATTTGCCCATGTAGCCAAGTAGTTGGTGGTTTAGTGGTTTAGTGGGTTAATGGTGTGCGTGGTGTGATGTCAATATATCGTTTGCTTGAATTATTTTTCTATTTTTTTTGCGCTAAGCATTTTTTATTCCTTTCCATTGACGGGTTTTCTTTTTTTTTAAAGTTTGAATTCTAGGGAATTTTCCGGAGATCCCCGACACCCCCGAGATTACCATCGTATACACAAAGCACAAAAAATCCTCCGGTGATGATATGCGGAGATCTGGTGGCAGAATGTATGCGACACCGATGGTACTGTCAAACAGTAGTGTGCCAACACGACCAAATCGTGCTTCCCCTCTTTGGGGAAATATGCTGGTAACTTTAAATAGTTCGCTAGCCCTGGGGCTGGCTAAGGCATCTGGGGTGCGTTATTGCCATTGTTGCTGTCCTTTTTTTTTACCCATTTGGTGTTAGCCTCGTACAGGCAGCTCCGATGGCGCCCTGCGACTCCGGCACCGCAATTGCATAACGCCGCAGCGATGATTGGCTGGACGCCGCCGCCGATTATGTAGAACGGGTCTCAGTTACGCTGACACGCCCCGATCTCGCCACCGGAAACGATCATTACTCCGAGACACCCTTGACTCAGGTCGACCACCATCGCAACCCTACCCCAAATAGGACACCGAGGTCACCATCACAACCACCTTACCAAAAACTCCTTCTTTATCATTACTGGCATCGGCACGCCCGTGTTTCGGCCCCTTTGGGTTTAAAAGAAATGGGGGCCGATGTGACCATCGCCGAAGCGTGGACCCCGGGGAGTCGGCTCCGTGCTCCGTGCTTTGGCAGTAAAAAAAAAAAAAACCTGTTTTCGGTCACGACCTAAGCATGCATGATGGCCAAAATTTTCTGGGGAAGGTGTTTCCTCCGTGCCAGCGGCAAGACGGTCATCCCGACGGAATAGGGGCGGCAACTGTCGAGAGTTTTGTACCAAACGGTTTGGTCGATAGGATACTTAGATCGTAGCTGAACATGACCTAGATCCACGCTAATCTCTGTAGTTTATTTACGAGTCGTTGGTCATATACTCACCGACGAAAGTTAGCTGGCGGCTAGCGTGCATGGCGGTCGAGGTGGGTCGCCTCCAACTCCGAGCTAATCTCGTTGGCAGTAAAAAAAAAAAAAAAAAAGATGTGCCTCATCCTGCTTAATGTTGACTGTGTATGGAGGGGCCCCGGGCCGCCTAACCCCCAAAAAACGAGCGAGAGTTTTTTTCGCCGGCGCACGCCAAAGTTTATAAAAGTGTTGAGCATCAGCCCGAACACCGAACGCCCGTCCCCCTTCGGTTTACCCCACACCCTCGCCACCCCCCACCCACCATCTCCGTCGCTACGGTCCGATGACGACCCCGGTGGTGCCCACACAGCCGATTCCGAAAAAGTCGCAGCAGATCAAAACCGACAAGCCCCGGCCCCACACATGTACCGTGTGCACCCGAGCCTTTGCCCGTCTCGAGCACTTGAAGCGCCACGAACGCTCCCACACCAACGAAAAGCCGTTCCAGTGTGCTGCTTGCGGTCGCTGCTTTGCCCGCAGGGACTTGGTGCTTCGCCACCAGCAGAAACTCCACCTGGACTTGCCCAACTTGTTGCGGCGAGGCTCTGAAGTATCGGCCCTGCTGTCGCCGCTGCTGGCATCAGTACCTAACCCCCAGGCCACGGGTAACGAACACATTATCGTGCTTTCCAATAATACCAACGCTAACGCCCCGCTCCCCAAGGATTTGGAGTCACCGTACTCGCCTCCCAATAAGCCGCGGTTGCTGGTGGGCCTGGCCCAGACCCAGTTGCCGCTGCCCATCCCCACCACCCTTTCCCAAAATACCCCGCCGTGGATGGGATCGAAACTGCCGCCGAAAAAGACCACGACGTCACCTACTAACGGTCCCACGTCGCTGAAGCTGACTCCTACCGCTACCAGTGGCTCCCACACCAATAAGCTATTGCAAGGAGCTCAGGCCCACCACCACCATCGCCACAACTCGTTTCTGGCGGCACTGGGCACGCTGTACGCCGGCCACTTTGACCCCGATAGTCTCAACGATAAGAACTTTTTATTGCTGGGATTGGAGTTGGACATGGACACATTTGATTGGCACACCGACCCCAAACTTAACGAAACAGCACCGCTCAAAAACCTTAGCCAAATGTTTGTGGAAAACGCCACCAGCGCCATGCTGTTCTCCGATGCCCTGCACCCTCACCACCTCTCGGGACTGACGCCGCCGATACCGACGGCGTTGCACGGATCACCACCACTGACTACCTCGGCTCATCATCATCATCATCTTCATCACCATCAGGGAATTACGCGGCCGCGGCAACAGCTGATCTCCATCGCCGAGCTCGACCTGATTGCTCCCCCACTGAAGAAGATGAAGATCGACTCGTTGGAAGACCCCGACGACGAGTGGCTTCGCGAACTCATTAGTGTTGATGCTGACCACCCTCCACCGGACCAGGACCTCTTGGAAGCCACCACCACCACCCTGCTGCCGCTTTCGTCGTTGTTCCGCACCCGTCAGCACGACTTACGGGCTCAGGCTCCCCCCGACATTGCTCCCTATCAGTTCATTACCGTCGAGTTACGCAACCGTATCCTCTTGAGCATTTCTCGCAGCGATCTGCAGTTCCCTTCCGTTGACGAATTGAACCACTACATGAAGATGTACGAGATGGAGTTTAATCGCTACTTCCCCTTTATCCATTTACCCCTGCTCAAAAACCCTCGCGTCGATAATGTGGAAAACATCCCGTTGTTGCTTGCCATGTGTCTGATCGGTGCTCTTTACCTGTTTGCCGAAACCCACACTTCCCTCCTCTTTAACTTGTCCAAGTTCCACATCCAGCGGTTCTTTGAGCTGGAAATCATGGGCGATAATCAGTTAAAGTTCAATAAGGTGCCGCTCATGGCCCACCAGTGTCTCGTGCTCCACGTGTTCATCTCCCTCTTCCTCAACGAAGCCAACATGGTCGACATCACCAGCCGCCAAATCAAGCTGATGATCGGTCTCATTCGTCTGACCCGGTTCAACGAACCCCTCGAAAAGTTCCTTATTCCCCCGCTGATGGCCGGGGTGCTGCCAGCACAATACTTGCAAAACAAGTTCGACTACTTCATCATGGCCCAGCTGCGCATCCGCACTCTCCACGTGTTCTACATGATCCAGACGTTGCGGGCAGCCATCACCGGCAAGCCGGTGTTGCTTACCCACTCGATGTTGGCGCTGGGCACCCACTGCTGTCCCGAAGCTCTCTGGCAGTGTCAAACTGCTAACCAACTTACGCAAATGGACGGCGAGTTCGGCATGGCGTCGATCGTCGACTTGGCCAACGGCCGGCTGATGACCGACTTGGTCAAGCAGTTGCGGGCCACTCTGGCGTCGCCCCAGTTGCTGTTGAATAACCACTTGTCGTTGCTTGTCTACATTAATGAGCAACTACAAAAAGAGGTGGATGACCTTAACAAACAAACTTCTAATGGGTTCAACTATTTCAGCTGGAAGTTGACCCACAAGCCCCACTTGATGGCCCTCGTCAAACAGTGGGAGCAACGGTTTGCCACCTCGGGTCTCCCGTTGATGATCGACGGCAACAACAAGCATCTTCTCCTGAACCACCACGAGCTCAAGCTCATCTTGCCGTTGCACCTGTACTTGCAAATTCGCCTCGAGATCAACATCAACGAGATCATGCTGTGCATTCTCTACAAGCAGTGGAACGACATGAACCGCAAGATGGACGCTCTCATTGCCATGGAAAGCCGCCAGGACAACTGCAAGAATGCCGTGCCCTATGCCCTCAACATTGTCCTCTTGTGGGTGCACAACATCGAGCTCATCAATTACGACATCAAGCAGACGGCGTTGCGGACGCCGGTGTTCTTTGTCGTGTGTCTCCTGGTGGCGATGCTCGTCATCTCCACCTACCTCGAGTACTTGGAGCTGCTTGAAGTCATGAGTGATAACGACTTACTCAACTGGTTTGAAATGGAGCTGGTATTGCTCAAGGTGGACAAGATCTTGACCCCCATCTTCAAGCTGTCGTACTCGGAGCAATTGCTCAACTCGGGGGTGTTTAACCTGATTTCCGGCGACCACCGTGTCCGCAAGATCTCCAACCTCATCTCCCGCAAGGAAGTGGCCGACGACGCGTTGGCACAACAGTTGAACCTCGAAATCTGCGCCGAGGTTAAACTGGTGGAATTGTCGATTAAGCTGTTGTACTTGGGCATCCGCATGTTGGCCGACGCCCCGGTGTGGCCCATTGCCCTTGGGTTTGGCGAGGCGTTGAAGAAGCGGGCCAACCATCGCGCCGTCGCGCCTACTGATGATTAATGATGTGTTATTTATTATGACCCCATGTCATTGGCCTGGGGTCGACCCTATTTATTCAATAGACTTATTTATTCCTCCTCACTTCGCGGCACCCCCATCGCATCCTTAAATTTGTGTACCGTTTCCAACGGAAGTTTGGCAGTAACGTAGTTGATGATCAGTTGGATTTGTGTTCGCGGAGGATCGTCGGGATTACTGGTTCGATACCGCAGACACAACACTTTGGCATCGGCCACGGTGATCTGGGAACCTCCACGGTGTCCGGCAATCGCCTCCAAGTCTCGCATCATGATTGTCAACATTTCGTCGGCCTTTTGCGATACTGCTTCGTAAAACGCCGAGTTGGCTCGTCGGCTTTCGAGCGAGTAGCGAACTAAGCGCTTATTGACTGCAGTAGCGATGGCAACACGAGCATCGGGTTCGACGTGGGTTTTTTCGATTCGACCAAGAGTTAACTCGGAAAAGAGGTCGGTAAGGTCATTGGATCGTTCATCAGGAGTTTCTGTTTGTCTAACCTCCTCCGGCATGGGGGTAGTAGCGACGGGCGATGGCGATCGAGGGGTTTTTTCAGCTGTTGGTATCGGACTGGCTTCAACACTGTGTTGACTCGACGAATCACTAGTATACCCACTGGGAATGACTCTTTCAGGGGGGTCATCGTCATCACGAGTCTCAATGTCAGGCATGTCGATGTCAACACTTTCCTCGTGGCCTTGATCGGGAGCATCTTCTGGTTCAGGCGCTGTGACATCCTCAACAATGGGATCAAGACCACCGTAAAATGACGTTGATTGATCTCGTTGATCTGACACTCTGGTCGTGTCAACTTGGGAACGGTCTGGCGATGCAACCTCCGTTGGTGAAAGGGATTGATCACCACTATCATTAGGGGTGGGAGGTTCAAAAATGTCCGGGAACGTTACTTGCCTTGATGCTTCACGAGAATCGGAGGAGGTTGGGTCAATCGGGCCAGCCGTATTGACGGGGTGGGTGGGGGGAAGATCGTCGCGATCAAGGAGTTCTAATGGAGTTTGTACGGGTCGTTCACCCTTGATGGTAAACGTATCAGTGTCATGTATCCCCAAGTCGGGGTAGCTCCGTAGTTCTTCCGACTTGCTTGGAAGTTCGGGTTCTTGCTTTATCGGGATGTCTGGGTCAGTAGTCGTACTTTGCTGGAAAGGTTGGTCAAAGAGTCCAAATGTGTTTGTTGATTCCCGTTTCACTTGGGGATAAAACTCAACCGATTCCTCTTTGATTTGATAATCGTTAAGGCTATCCACCAGGGATAACCGTTCGGAGGAGTCGACCAAGTCAATGGCAAAGTCTCGAAGCCGTTGCTTCAGCGATTGGAAGGGGGAGTCGGCAGGTATCATGGAGTTATCATCGGCATCGGACTCCGAATATAACGTGAGCAGATGACGGTGTTTGGAGTACAGACCAAGCGACATGGGCGACGTCCCCGTAGATATCGATGTCGAGAAATGCCTTGACAATTCCTCAAACTTGGAAAGGGCCCGATGCGACGTCCGCTGGCGATTAGATAATAATTGTTCGGTAGATACGAGCGGTTTCGTCGTGGGTGGGGCTGGGGGTTGAGATAGTGACGGAGGCGGTTGCCGCTGCCGTGATGGTGGCTGTAGCTGGGGCTGTAGGGTTTGCTGAGGCTGCGGTGGTTTAAGTTGAGGCTGGGGGGTTTGATGCGTCGGTGATACCGGAGTCGACTGAAGAAGAAACCGATCCAAAAGAGGATGGGATACACTGGTGGTTGATCGGCGAACATTAACGGAAAAGTCGAGTTTCAGGTAGCCAGTGATGTCCCCCAATACCGCATGCTGAGTGCCTCGCGGATGCGTAGTAGTGGTACTGGTGTGAGTCAGAGTCAAAAACTCGGTCCTCCTGGTGGCTGGCTGGTCAATAGGGTGGTCATCGGTCAGGTCTCGTCGGCTTTCAAGGGTATGCCAAAGTCTGCGGTAAAATCGCATCGGCATCCCTCGCAGGGGTCGTTTGTTGGGCAGATCGAACCCATCGAGCGATAGCCGTTTCCCCACCGACGAGCTATCCAGGATTTCCCTCTCGGCCCACATCACCCCATCGCCAAACACATCTGGCGGGGGCAGGTCCATTGGTTGTAAGTGGAGAGTGCGATTGACAAAACAAACACTGACGCGTGCGAATAAACACGGTTAGTGCAAATGCATTGTAATTAAATAATTAGTGCGACGGCATCATGACAGAGCACAATAACAGAACATTCATTTAAACCTTAATGAGTGAGACAGAATTTGGGTGATGTAAAAATATGTAAAAAAAATTCCAAAAAAAATAACCAGTAAAGGACATTGGTTAACATGATAGGTACGATGTTCTGGGGTCCAGATCTAATTTTTCTTTATTTTATTTTTGATTTTGGCTCACCTCGCTCACCTTTGATCTTGGTGATAGTAAAGCGCATCTCAGCGCGATAAGATGGACCGACCGGCGAGATTACAGGTCGACCCGGCCTCGATCACCGCCGATGATAAGCCCCCGCAAACGGGGACGGTGTTCAACATATGGTACCTCAAATGGTCCCACGGCGACTCGTCGTCACGCCAGGCTCATGAGCTTTCCAAGTTTCGGGTCGACATCGCCAAGGATCAAGGCTACACCAAAGCCAAACCGGGGGCTCCCATATGCTTATTCTTTGCTCGAGGATGTTGCTACAAGGGTCTGCAGTGTGAATACTTCCATCGTCTCCCCAATCTCAGCGATGCTACCTCGTTAGTTACCGACTGCTTTGGTCGTGATCGTACTACTCACGCTCGCGATGACCATGATGGCGTCGGCGTGATTAACCAGGTAAATTGCTCATTATGGGTCGGAGGGATTGATCTTCCGGAAAAGCTGCTGGAATCGAAATTGTCAAAAGCGTTTTCTGAGTTTGGTAAAGTGGTCAAGTGTCGCGTGCTCCACAAGAAACGGTGTGGGTTTGTCACCTACGCTCTGGAACTGCTGGCTCAGTTTGCTAAGGAAGCCATGCAAAACCAATCCATTGGCAAGAATGACGTCATCCAAGTACGGTGGGCTACGGCTGATCCCAGTCGCAGGGCTAGGGAAGAAGACACTAAAGCTAAACAAAGTCAGGCGGTGGATACCGTTAAACGTTTATTGAAGGAAATGGAGGAGGAGGACCAACAGCAATCATCGGATAAACAACAGCAACAACAACCTCAGCAAACGCCGCCGGCGTCGCCTCCATCTACAGGACCAAGAAAGATGAGAAAGCTCGACTTTTCCCATCTTACCAAAAGCCAACCGGCCCCCACATCCACTCAGTTGGTCGACTATAGCAGCAGCGATGACGACGATTGATTAGTCGACAATTTGCAGGTCGACTTGGGATAACCATGAGGGAATGCTGCCGTTCTGTTGCTTGAGATATTTGCGTAAGTCGCCAAACAACTTGGCGTCGTTACTATCAACGAATGACCACGCCATCCCGCTCTTGCCTGCCCGCCCGGTTCTCCCAACTCTGTGGATGTATTCGGGAAACGATGATGGCATCTGGAAGTTAATCACCGCAGTGACGTTGGGGATGTCGAGGCCACGAGCGGCGACATCGGTGGCCACAAGCACGTTAACTTCGTGTTTGGTAAACTGTCGGAGCGCCAGTTCCCGACTTTCCTGTGATTTCAGCCCGTGAATCACGGTATTGGAAATTTTTGCTGCCGTTAAGGCGTCGCTAACTTCGTCACACACGTTCTTGAAGTTGCAAAAGACAATGACCAAGTTTTTGTTGCCGGTTAATGAGTTTCGTCTGAGAACCCTGGTTAATAGACTTATACGTTGAGCATCAAGCTCGTCGTCTTTACCACCTTCCTGAGCATCAACATACTCAAAGTGTTGCTCAATGTTAGGGGTAGACGTTTCCGAGCTAACGGTGATCATTGTGGGCTTGATCAAGTACTTTTGTGTCAATCGCTCAATCACCGGCGACATGGTGGCGGTGAACATGAGGGTAGTTCGCTTGGCCACCCGAAATATCCGGGAGTCAATCGTCAGCTGGAGTTGTTGATCCAGAGGTAACTGGTTGATGATGGTCGTCATTGCTGGTTCAAACCCCATGTCCACCATACGGTCGGCTTCATCCAATATAAGGTAATAGCAATGATCCAAGCTAATGAGTTTACGTTCCAAGGCATCAACTAACCGACCGGGAGTAGCCACAACAATATGAGCGCCCAGTTTGATCGCCTCGAGGTTATCTTCGTAGCCGTGACCACCAATAAGTGTCACCACATTAAACCCCATTCCATCGACTAACCGAGTAATATTATCGCTGATCTGTAATGCAAGTTCCCGAGTGGGAGCAATGATAATGGAAAGGGCCTGTTTCTTTTCCTCGGGTCGTTGGTAGTCAAGTTTTAGGTAAGAGTCATCAATAGAGACAAGGTACTGGATGAGCGGTACCAGAAATGCAAGCGTTTTCCCCGACCCCGTAGCCGCAACCCCTACCACATCATGATACTTTAAAGCAATGGGTACGGCGACCCGTTGGATAGGAGTGGGCTCGTCGTAGCCCAATTTAGAGATGCGAGTCAATAATCGAGGATCCAACGTTGCTTCCAGCCACTGGCGAAGTAACTGTGGTTGTTTGACTTCCCCCTTGGTAGTAATGTGGAACTCTTCCTTCATGATACGCCAGTCTCGTGAGGTCATTGCTTCCAAGGGCTTATGTCGCCAATTGTGAGATGGTTGAGGGGTGGTAGCCAGCGACGGTTCGGGCATCGCCACCAACTCCACGTCGCCCCAGGTGTCCTCATTATCGTTCCAGTCAAACCTGAACTTGCTCTTATCGCCAGTTCCTCGAGGATGGGACGAGATTGAGGTCGAGGTCAAGGCATCACCTGGTACCTTATCGGTAGTGGTGGTTGTCAGTACTGGTGGTGATGGTGTCGGTTGCGGCTGAGATTTCACCAGGGGAGCAGACTGACCACCACCATTCTGTTTCAATTGGTCTCGTTGCCGTTTGCTGAGAAACCGGGGTTTTTTCACCGGCAACTCCGTTGCGTCACGAAACGTCCGTTTTGACATCTCCTCGATCTGCGATACCCGATGGTGCGGGATGGGACAGTTTGACGCAAAATAGTGGGGTGTTGGCGGGACACAAAATCCGCTTACCCCCCACTCGAATCCGATGGCACGATTCAAGAATATCGGGTGCACTAAATTATTGGTCGACGACTCAAAAATAACCAGAAAAATAAAAAGACTACATCAATGTAAGCTACGGTGGTCTCGTCACTCACAGTATCGTGGTGGTGGCTGGCAAAGCCGGCGGCAGCCGGGATTCACCGGCATCCGGGGTGCCCCTATTTACCGCACCGTTAAATTCCGCATTTCCGTGTAAATAACGCTCGCCCACTGTCGACGACGTCACGTGCCGATATCCATGCGCCCTGTGGGTGGGTATCTAGCAAACAATTAGTCACCCACTCCCGGCTCCATGAGTGATCTTGCCTCCCGCAGCCACCGCACGGTACCGGCGCCGGGGCCGGAGCCCTCGGTCGCTGGCGCCAGCAAGGACTCCAAGCCGGTGTCGTCGTTGACTCGCCTCCTCAACGAGTCGGGCTCCACCATGTCGTCGCCGGCGTTGCTGAAGGTCAACTCCCACGAAACCGACGACCCCAGCCCCGAGCCCGATCTCCTGATGCTCGAAACCCATCTCCAGTCCGCCGCCGACACCGTGGGGTTTCGGGCGGGGGCAGCGGTGGCGGCGTCGGCAGCAGCGATGGACGACGTCCCCGTCAGTCCCCAGATGCCCACCACCCGAGGCTACTCCAACCTGGTGCTGTCGCATAACCTGATGTTCCAACGGCCAGCCCTGACGGCATCACCTCGTATCATCAAGAACAATTCGGTGTCGCACCTGTTCTATGGCGGTACCGAGCTGTTGCTGACGCTGATCCCCTACCTGGCTCCTGGCGGCACCGCCACCCAGCCGTCGAAGCTTTCCCAGTCGTTGTCGTCGGCTAATGCCCCCGACCTGGTGGTCCCCAATTTACCTAACGGTCAGCCGATTTCGTCGATCCACATCTCGTCGCCCCAAGTGACGTCGCTGCTGATCGACCAACGGTTCGTCGTGTCCAAGCTGCGGCTAGCCCAATCCTACGGCACCACGCTGCGGGAACGGTCGCAGCTGGGCGGGTTATCGTTCTTCTTCGGCTCCAAGCCCAAACTGGGCCCGTCGCGACGGGAATCGCTGTCGACCGATCTCGGCCTGTTCTACAATAATCTGTACTCGGAAAACGCCATTCTGTGCTCGCCGTCGCTGGTGGAATCGAGCGAACTGTTCATGCCGCTGTCTCGCCACAACTCCATGGCCAACTTGAAACGGTTTTTTCGCAAGCCGCTGACGCCACAACCGGGATCGCTGCCGTCGTCGACGCTTCTGTCGCTGGTGCGGCTGCCGCCGGGGGTGGCCATCCCCCAATCGGGTAACGTCGTCCACGGGTTCGAACCGTCGCTGTACTCCAACAACATCTCGGTGTTTGGCCTGAACTCGCTGGTGTCCCACTCGCCGACCATGCTGATGATGCGTCTGAACTCAATGCTGACGGCACAACAAGAACGCCGCGGGTCCGTGTCCGGATCCACTCCGCAAGCACCGTTTTCGAAACGATACTCAAAGATGGGAGACAACTTGGGCGCTGGCGCCGGGGGGGCAGTGAAATTGGCCACCAGACTCTCGGATAAAAAGATCTTTGCCATCAAGGAGTTCAGAACCAAACACCAAAACGAAACCAAGCGTGACTACGCCAAGAAGATCACGGGGGAATACTGCATCGGCTCGACGTTAAAGCACCCCAACATCATCGAAACCGTGGAAATTTGCTACGAAAACGAACGCATCTTGCAGGTGATGGAGTACTGCGACTTTGACTTGTTTGCCATCGTCATGCTGAACAAGATGAGTCGCGAGGAGATCAATTGTTGCTTCAAACAAATCTTGTCGGGGATCCAATATATTCACGCCATGGGGTTGGCTCATAGAGACTTGAAGTTGGACAACTGTGTCATCGACGTTCGCGGCATCGTCAAGATCATTGACTTTGGTTCGGCGGTGGTATTCTCGTATCCCTTCACCAAAACGTTGATTGAAAGTCTGGGCATCGTCGGCTCCGATCCCTACTTGGCACCCGAAGTCTGTGTGTTCCACAAGTACGACCCCCGTCCCGTCGACGTGTGGCTGGCAGCAATCATATACTGCTGCATGATGCTTAAGAAGTTCCCGTGGAAGGTACCAAAGCTTTCCGATAACTCGTTCAAGCTCTTTTCGACTCGAGGAGAAGCGACTCCCTTGCAGGAAGTGTTGAAGCAGACGCCGGCAGACTTTCCTCATTCTCCCACATCTCTTGAAAGTGTTCAGGAAAAAGTCGCTGCCGTGACTTTGGAAGACACCCCCAACATCGATGGCAAAGCTCATACTTCGACCGAATCAGGTGCCGGGCGTTTGCTCAATGCTTTGCCCGAGGAATGTCGTCCCTTAATTGGTAGAATGGTGGAACTTCCTCCTGCCTGCCGCATATCTATCGATGATTGCTTCAAAGATCTGTGGTTACAGCTGGTTCCTATGTGTACTGTTGAAGAAAACACTGAGTTTGGTGAACCCAGATATTATGTTCAAAGTTGCAGCAATCACGAACATACTCAAGTGGACCAATCGAAAGCCCATATTGCCGCCTTTGAGAAGAAGAAGAAGTAATGATTATAGTGGAGTTACCACGGTGGTTCATGCATCCATCAATATCATACAACAACTTCATCATTGACTGTAGTAACATCACTACCAAGTACCTCATACCGCAGGCCATCCACATTAATCAAGCTAGCTGTAACAGCCCAAAAATTAAATGATGATTCTTCTTCAGTGGTAACACTTGTCTTTGCATTCAAGTTGTTTATAATAGATTGTTGATAAATTCACACGAATGAAATTCATGTATATCTTGTACATACATTCAATATCGACTATGAGATGATATTGTACCATACAAAAGCAGGTGACGTAGGTGCATGATGGCATAATGGCACTTTGAAATGGGCACGGTGACTGAAAACTGTTGCTAGCAGTTTGAGGCATCCTTCATAATGATACAGTTGTCTATTGATGGGCAGATTTGACTAGAAAAAATTCGAAAGCCCTGGATTTGAAACTTACACTATGATATGAAGCTCTTCTATTCTGTAATCACTAGTATCATAGTAGCTGGCACGATTTACTTACCTTCAGTACAACCAGAGCATCATTTGCGCTGATTTTTATCAGTTTTTTTTTTTCGTATCGTTTATGCATTGATATCTATCTGTAAAAACCTATATGGGTCACTTAGAGTCTCCTCAAGTGTCTTCCTTGGACGTAAAACATCAGGATAGACATCTGCGGATTAAGAGATAACAAACAAATGTCATCTCTACACCAGGAGGTGTGGTTTCAATCAGGATTTTCTCTCCATCGTGCCCAACTGTTCCTCTATCACTTTGCATATGAATTTTGCAACATGGGCGTGTGGTCTAGTGGTATGATACACCCTTAGGGTGGGTGTGGCCCTGGGTTCGATTCCCAGCTCGCCCCTTTTTTGGCCTTGTAATCGTTGTGTTGTAATATGAGAAGATCATATGAACTGTGTAGTGTAATTGAAGAGCTACGATGAGATGGTTTCAATCACCAGAAGCTTTCCAAATAATTTACCACCGGACATGTATGAAGCTGTTAAAGAATGAGGCCACACCCAGAAGTTACAGGCGGTAAAGTATATGGTGTTAGGGTGCATAACCTCAATATCCATCATAACCTACATGAATATTTTATCCTGTAGCGGTACACGTAATGAGTCTCTGTGTATTACCTAGGAATTATGTGTAGTAGACAACTTGATCGAGTACGACTATTTTATCAAACGAGCGCTGGCATTACTCTGGCACCACCTCAAGATTATCGGTCGAGTTCATCAATACTTATCAGAATGCTTTTACACACAATGCTCAGTATCAGTTGTAATATCTACCAACATGGGATTTACCTTGAATTTAGGGGTTGTGTGGATCATTTAGCCTTGTCCATTTTATCCGAACTTGCGACTATAACTAACTACTCTAAGTTGGTAGAGACCATTGCTGGAGCTATAAACTTTAGACCGTTTTGTTGGACTCACGAGTCACTTGCTTGATGTGTTAATTGACTGATCAGAGTAAATACAAGCGATAATGGGTTATGGGTCGATTATTAGCAAACTTTACACCAAAAAAATCGCCAAAAATACGCTCACTGGTGTTTACCGACAATGTAGTCCATGAGTCACAGCAAATAAATATTCCTGATCTTTTTTTTGATGTTTGACATCGTCGGCTGGGGTTTGGGGTTTTCGCACCCGGGCCAACTTTTCGCCGAGGTCGCGGCAGACGCGAGTCAAACGCCATCGCCAACCGTCTTTCTGCTCAGCCGTCAAAAACCATCAAACTCATCATATTTCTAAACATTGGCTTTATCGATAGCCACGCATCAGTAGACCATAATGAGCAACTTCAAGTGGCCATGTTAGGCGTGGCCATTGCCGTCAAAACCCGCCATTAAGTTTAGGTTGCGCAACAGTGACTAGGTCGTAAACATATCTACAACAACCGACCCTGCCGCCCCCGGCATGGGGTTAGTGGTAGCTGGCGAACCGTTCCCGATGCGGTGGATGTAGTTTTAGCCCATTGATGTCTTTTGCTCATTGGTGCCGTGGATGCCTTTCGTGCTTTGGTTAAAGTGCCGTTTGACCATCAAAACAATCAAAGACGTGCTCACTCACTAGCGGTCACAACATTAATTGTAATAAGGCGATCGCTGGTATTCACAACACTGAGTTGGCATTTATAATACTCAAAGATGGTTGAAAGGCTTGAATCCTAGCCCCCGCTATGCATTTACTTTTAAAAGCACATCCCGAAAAGCCGGACGTGTGTAGGACAGTGGCGTTAATTATTTGGTCGGCGACTATATGTACCAATGGGCAGCACAACTAAATTATGTCAGACGTTTGTTATTGGTGATCTTCACAAATAGCTTTGATTTTGCCGTACCCGTTTTGCAATTATTGTTTGAAAACCACAAAAGAACCATATTTGAGACATGAGCGTGAGATTGTTCGTAAAAGGGATTTTCATTCGAGCCCAAAAGAATGCTACAGAGCATGATGAACAAAAGCATATTTTGAAGCTACAAATACCATGCCCTATGATCTTTGTAGTTGCAAAAGAATTTAGCAGGGCGAAAAAAGATCGTCAGCTACAGGATTCGAACCTATGCGCTCAGAGAGCATGTGATTTCTAATCACACTCCTTAACCAACTCGGACAAACTGACAATACAGGAGAAAAAAAATCAATTCTCACAATTGCGAATTTTTTTTTTTTCAAATCCGGTCTGAGAGGTAAAAGATTAGTACTTCCGATCAAAAAAGTCTTTGCACAATTCGAAAAAGAATCTAACTCTCATCTAAACAAGTAACTGATATAAAGAGCAAATTCAGCCTTCACACGTTACGATCACATTAAATTTCGAATTATAGACGAGAAATGTTTTCGCGCAACAAAGAATTGATTCTGGGAGTAGTGAGAATTGATCGCGTTGGCATTTGGACTTGAAAACCAAGGGTCAGGTACTCATTCCGGTAGTATGCTCACTTAATTTCGAATAATCGAGAATTGAAAAAATTTCTCCTGTATGACTACATCACAATGTATGCAACACACCAGGAAATATCTGTGCGCTACAAGTGAATTTAAGGGGAAATATTATCTAAGGTGTGGAGTTGTGAACGTTACCATGGTATTATTTATGTCAAGGTTTTACCAGTAAGTATAGAATTTGTTTTCCTAGATATCAATGAAGAGTTTTGGATTGACAATCGGCGAAAAAATAAAGAGGTGGAATAAAAACAAAGATTCACTGGCATTGTAATATGCTATAGCATGCTAAACCTGACAGCCTTAAAGCTACTTTTGTTACTTCATGTGAGGATTATTTTTGTATTTTAAAATATGCTATACCTGATAATATCCTAGTTATGTAAAGGATACATGTCGAATTGCCATCGACCACATCAGGCGGAAGGAGCCGGTTCCGTTCACATAAGGATATCTGTTCAATTCGATTGTTTAGGGCGTACTGTTTGTCCATTACAAGCTTTCCTCCTCAACTGAAATAGATAGGTACAATATATTTCAACAGTCAAATCATGAAGGAGATCAGCTTACGTTACAACAAACACCGCTCGCGCCTTGATGATGCTGCTGCTGCTGGCTCGCAAACATCCAAGCCACTGCTGTTTTCAAGCTTGTCATGATACAATCGCTGTTGGTCTCTGTTGCAAAGGTCCACTAAGACGTAAATCACCAAAAGACGGCTGATTTACTCGGATCACAAGACAAAAATGGGATCCCTAGTCGTAGATTATTAGTATTAGGGAAAATTAATCAGAGCAAATTGAAAACCTCAATTACCAAACTAAATACCTTCTAACTTGCCCAGTAAATCGGGTTTTCGTTTTACATCCCTCACTTGCAACACAAGAGTAAGGCACCGGTGAATGTGATTCTTAGTTAACAATCTGATGAGCACTACGCCGAGGATATCAACCACAGAAACAAGAATACCACAATCTTGTTGGTTTACTTGATCGTGTTGCTCACGGCTCCTAAGGAAGAACTTGCCGGTCGATGTTATGGCTGTGAAGCCCCATAAGTTGCTGCTGTCGGCACCTTTGTTTATGGGTACTCGTAAGTGCTGATGTGTGTTTGCTTCAGGATTATTCGAAGCTTTTCGTTCAATAGTCCCTTGCCATTCGATATCTTTGGTCTCGCACATTCTCGTCTCTTGTTGATGACAAGCCAATAAGCAGTAGCAGCGTTGCTTGAGTCATGTCAGTCGGCAAGATTGGTCTCAGCGTTTGCTCCTGTCTCAAACGTGTAGTGAGAAACCGGTCAAGTATCGTCAAGCCATCCATGCCGACCAGGTGTGTTAGTCATAGTCAAGCCTTTGGTTGGCGGCGAGCCGGGATCGATAAGCGTTGTTCAGATTATACCAACCGAGAGTGTCGGCCACGGCTTTGACTTGTCCATGACTTAGGCTGGGTCAAAATCTTCAACTATCGGTTCAGCAGGCAACTAAAACATGAGTAAAATGCAGCTGGTTATATGGAACCACCACCACTACCGCTGCCCCGTATCTGTCACCACCACCGCCATACAAACCATTTCATCATATTTCGTAACTTGGGTTTGCTCTATTCAGCTTGTTGCCGTAGTTGTGTATCCATTCCGTGTTCAAGATGGAACGTGAGCTCAAGGAGACGGAGACAGCCAGTGTCCTCAAATTACCAACCAAGGGCTTGAGCTGATGTCATGTTGGGGATCCACTAAGGATAATGAGATTTCTCAGCAGCAAATGATATAAACAAGTACTTTACCTTGATTATGGAATTTATATGTATCAATATATCACCATGCTAAGTACACACAACTCGTGGCGTCTAGGTATCTAGTTTTCATAAAAACAGGTTTTTGTTAATGATTGTTGTCTACAAAATTACGGAATTTACGCCGATGGTGAAAAATTCAAAACCCTCGAGATAATGAATTATCTGTACATTGAACAGGGACATGTTGGGGAGGTTATACCCAATTGTAGCGTATTTTATCTTCAACAACATCATGCCCTCTCGTTTGTGTAGTAAATAAATCTCCAGTTCACAAAGAATGATACCCTAGCTCAAGTCGAGGATTTGAATCAATACATTCAGAAATCAATACATCCAGATATGAGGCTGTAAACAGCCATACATAAATCACTACCAGATGGTCGAATGTTTACTTTTTTTATTCTCTTTTGATTTTTTTTTTATAACTGGGCCTATGATTCAATCAAGAGAGTGATAAGAAGTGCATGCAAACTAACTAAATGAGCTTTATGGTCACGGACGTACGCATTTAGCAGTCAGCAATAGATAAAACAAGAAGAACGAACCATTCAACCGTTGGTGGTACTTGACTCGAGTTTGTGATATAATGTGGTGCTTTTGCAACTCCGGTTTTTAAGGTAATTTTTTACAATATACTCTGAAGGTTCTGTCTACGATTCAAATGAAAATTTTGAGAAAACACTCGTGTATCTTCGACATTTGACACAACTTTGAATGCCAGAAGAATACTGAATTGAGTAACCGGAGTATGTTGCAACAAGTAGCTTTCCAAAGAAGTCTGAGCTTAAATTTGGTTCACCAATAAAAGTGTAGCCTCTTCGTCATAAACAAATATGGTGATTTTAATACCTGAAACCATGGCAACTTATTGTCATCCCTCTCTGAACTACCAATGAGAACCATAAACACGATGGCCCCTAGTTATCGGCACCAAAATTTTGCTTGATGTTGAAAATCAATTATTTATAACGGTGTAGATCAGACTAATTCATTGAAGTTTGAGTTGCCGCGCCTAATCAACGTAACACTGACAGGAAGTACAATTTCAAGACTCGTGTACATTATAATTATGTTCAGTGGTGACAAGTCGAAAAAAAAGAGACTACAACAACCAATTTATGGAGAATATCCACAGCTGACAACAGAGCAAATTCGGAGCCTTGCATAATAGACCCGCCGAGTGTATCATGATATTAGAATATTTTTTTCCTCAATTCCAGAGCATCTATATGTGTGCCGTCTCAAACAGCTAAGAGCCCCCATGCAGTATTTTACCTTATAAATTTTGACATTGAAGTTAACTGCACAATAGCGTCAAGAATTATGAACTTTTGTGCGAGTGGTTTAGATTTATTACTTGTTTGGGTAATTACCTTTACACGGGCAAAAACGAAATTATTCTCAAAATTATGTTTTTATTTAATCAAATCCGATCTGAGAGAGAACAGATTCGTTCTTCCTGGTCAAAACAAATCTTCGCACAAGTTAATCAGCCCTATCATCTAAACAGATAACCTGATATAGAGAGCAAATCCAGCCTCTAAACGTTAGCGATCACATTAGATTTTGAATTATATACACTTTGCGATGATATCTAACCAGCTACACAGCTAACCTTTTTTATGACTGTTAATGAACCTGACCCACAGGAGCCTCGTGCTCTTGAGGTGATGCCAGTAATGTCAACGCCCCCTCGGTCGAAAAAATTCACTCATCTGCCAGCAGAGTATCTGTTCGACCAAGTTTAGCATGAGAGTAATGGGGCATAACGATTATGTTGACCCCACTCCCAAGTTAGGTGGGACATAAACACCCATAGTACAGAGTATCAATCGTAGCAAAAACATAGTACAGAGATTCAATCGTCACGCTTGCATTTATTTTGTTCAAAATCAAGATCCACACTCATTGGTATAGAGTCGTCATTCATATTATCCAATGACGGTGTTGTTGCTGTTGAGCGGCTTGATCACTTTATCAAGCTAAAGTTGCTAACTCCACCTCAGCTATCTTCAATGCGACATGTGGGACGACCATGGATCATCAGTTTTGCCACTCGTAGATCGAAAGTACAATTGAAGACCAGGCAATGCGAAAAGATTTCTCAGGATTTTCAGTTCCACGTCATTCATTTCACCTTGACACTATTCTAGAGTTCGGTCAGTTTTCTAGTTGAAAGATATGTTGAAAAATACTACGACAGCAGTATAAGGGGTGCTTGAAAGACCTCTTGTAAGTGGCCAGGCTGAAAGCAACTTGTCAATATCTTATTGCGATCTCTTAGACAAGAGAATGTTCCAAGTAACCAACCTCTCCATGGACATTGCGTATCTGATACACTTTCTACTGTACATACTGTATAAGAATATCCATGATGAGGGCTACCACAAAACGAGATAAGCACGTAGTTACCGTAGAGGCTGAAATTGAGAGCTGCGAAGGATTATTGCCCGTAATTTAACCCAATCTGTATTAATACAAAGAATCGCCAACGAAAGGCTTAAGAAATCCACGGTAGCCCCCATACAAAGATGGCCATTGCGTCTGGGTTGAGCAGAGTCAATATGGCATTTGGTCATGCACCTTGACATCTTGAGCTTCACTGCCTGTAACTTCCTGGACGCTGTCTCATTCTTCAACAATAACTCGTCTTACACATTTATCTTACACAGTCATACGTACAAGCTTATGCAGCACTTTAAGTGTCACCAAACAACAAGCATAATAACGTATATGCAGAATTTTGTACTTTAGCAGATCCTGTATTTTGTGAGAAATCGATATGCGTCACAAATTGTCGCACTATCTTCATCATTTTCCTAATATGGTAATGACCTGAATTGTAGTTTTGAGTTGGTAACACTTGATTATACAACAAGCGTGACTTCGGCCATGTAAATTTCGCACTGGGGACGAAGAGAATATACCACCGGAAGGTTTACCAGTGTAACCCAAGTGGGGGATTGTTAAGAAGCTCATATAAATTGACCTACCTATACAAATTCTACTTCGTCGTTAATTACGCTCGTGGAATAGATTAATTTTAAAATAAACAAACTGATTACAAGTTCATACTTCATTAATTTTCGGTATCTCACTTGATTTGTTCGTCACGATGCCAAATTGCTTCGCCTTCATTCTAGGTTGCTTCGTGAGCGATCGTCGCTTGAACGAGGTTGTGCCCTTTACTACATGGACCACGTACGCCTTCTCCCGACTGCATGGCCTCAGCAATCTCGTTAGCGTTGCATATGTCGCGCTTTCTTCATTACAACAGACTTGAATAGAGCTAGGACACAGGATACTAAAGAACTTTGATCCTGACAATGTGCAAGGGAAAATGGTAATCATATGTGTGGCATGAAAGAATGATAATGCTGTTGACAAAGATAGACATCAAAGCTCTCTAAACAGCTCATTTGATTTTCGCCATGTGGTCAACAATCAATCGGCTAGCGTAATATTTCGCTGATATTATACTTCACTTTTGGTAAGAGCCTCATCAAACCAACTTGATGTCAACATCTCTGGCGAATCGTCGGGATGCCTTGCAGCTGTTGAACAGCCCTCCAGACTATGCGCGTTCCGATTGCCCTTCGGTAGAAAGATGGGGAAGTCGAATGTTGTGTGAGTTTGGTTGAGCTCGATAAATTATCGAAGGAACCGGTTCTCGTATTTTTTCTAAAGGGGGTGACGGTTCAACGGCATCTTGTTTCTGTTGAATGTTGACGAGTAGAACCGTGTTTCCCGCATAGACCGATCCGTAATCCCACCCTATGTGTCATAAGTTCTTTGCGGTGTGGCCATAACCATAGGAATCTAAAGAAAAATACGATTCAATTCTCAAAGTTTAGAAATTAGGTGCCTGACCAAGTGCCCGATCATCAGTTTTCAATTACAAATGCCAAAGCGATCAATTCTCACTACTCGTAGAATCAATTCTTTATTGCGCGAAAACATTCTTATGAACGAGAATTCACCTCGATAAGGGGCTCTTTTCAAGTTAATTTCATCAATCCTTGTTAGACAACGTCGCAAATTGTATTTAATTCAAAATCTAGTGTGATCGCTAACGTTGAAAGGCTGGATTTGCTCTCTAAAGCAGTAGTAGGATTAATTCTATTTTGAACTGTGCGAAGATTTGTTTTGACCGGAAGAACGAATCTGTTCTCTTAGATCGAATTTGATAGAAGAAAAAATCATAATCTTGAGGGATACTTCGTTCTCGCCCGTGTAAAGATAATTACTTAATTGGGTAATAATCATAAACCACTTTGTACAAAAGTTCATAATTCCTGACGCTACTGTGCAGGTACTGTAAACTCAATTTCAAAATTTATGAGGTAAAATACTGCATAACGCGAACAGAAAAATGATAGGTTTTTTGTTTAAATTGAATCTTGTCATTGCTACAGGTTTGTATAATGCGCAAAATTTCTTTTCACAATATTGTTTTGAATATATTATCAAAATTAGCTACGTACAAATTATTTTCGGGGAAGTTTAGTGTTAAGCGCTTAGAACCTACTTTAACTATACTTACGCAGTAATATCAATCTGTCGGAAAATCTTGATGGGTCAGTTGCAGTTTACTTAAGTGTCTTTTGCGTCTATTGAAGTTGATGTCGGCAATGAAAGGGGGTTTTTTTCTGGTCCATGCGGTTCTTACCTGGATTGGTTTTACGTTCAGACGGAGTACACAGACAGAGTATAACTTGAATAAAAAAACTTGAGTCATACTCTCTTACTCAGTCAGATTTATGCACTTCAAAATGTGTCTTGGAATTACATATATAAGTATAACCGTTTTAGACTTGCTTAAAAATGACAAGAACGCGTGGTTGCTTGGAATTGTGTTTGCATATTGATATCTATCGGTAAAAACCTATATGGGTCGGTAAAAACCTATATGAGTCACAGTGTTTTTCAAGTGTCTCTTTCGATCTATAATAAGTGAGGATTCAATGCACGACACCTGTTGCGCTCTTGAAAAGAAATTGCACAATGGTTTAGGAGTTCCATGAAACAGCAATGGCTGTCGGCTTCCCACTTCCACGGCGTCAAACCTGGTCTCTCCCAAAGTATTATGTTAGCCAACTACACCATGGTTGTGCAAATCATTGCCATTTTAACCGAAAGTTTTCTCTTGTTTGAATATCGGGACGTGATGAAAATTTTTGTTATAAACTTGCAGAATCTTAGTTCAATCTTGTATGTTGAAAAATAAGTAGGATTGGGGCAGTGGCTCAACGGTAGAGCTTTCGACTCCAGATCGAAGGGTTGCAGGTTCAAATCCTGTCTGCCTCAAATTCCTTTTTACAAATTAATTACGATATAGTAAGTGATACTTTCTAATCGAGCCAGTTGTCTACCAATAAATTTGAACAATGAAGAATAATTGCCCTGTGGATGTTTTGAACTGTTGGAGAACCACTTCTCCGTGTATCGTGTATCTTAGACACGTGACACATTCGTTACCAAAAGAAGATATCACATATCCCACTGAGGGGATCTCTGCATATGGACTCTTCGGCTGTACTTCACTAGAGAGTCAGCAAACCAAATAGTCAACCTTTTATACTTGTCAATTTACTTTTAACTACTTTTATCCCAAGCTTTGCTTACCCCTTTCTCATTGAGAACCCCAACCAGCTTAACAGCTAAACTCCAACTATTCCATTATGTCTCTTAAAGGACAAAAGGAAAACACTTACACGCGCTTGGGCAATCAGACTGAGAACCCGCCAGGTAGCCCCGAGCAACCCGTTTCTCAACATGAACTTTTGGTCTCAAGAAAGTGCGACCCAACAACGACTTCTCGTTCAAGAGCTATATTGATAATACAGTAAACTTGTTGACAACTTGAATAATTATTGAAGTTTTGTGGTATTATTTGGTTGAAAGCTTAGTGAATCCGGAACAAAGCTTTTATTGATAATTTTTAGAAAAATCGCACTCTTAAAAGTTGAAAAGACATGATCTAATAGGGAATTTAAATCATTAGCCCATGATTGGATTCTTACCGGAAATCACCTGTTTCATTCAAGGTTCCAATAGTCAAAATTGTTTTAAAACTGTGAACTGCCTGCCCTTTTGCAAGATAGGGCGAGGGAATATTATTAACATTGGTTGCAACGCAAAACGTGATGGGCGGTATGTAACATCACGCCAAGTCGATATGAAGCATACTACCATCCTTTAAAGAGATTTAAGATTTTTATTTTTTTCAAATAAGGGAATACGGCAAAAACTCAAAGGTTCGCCACATCACCGCCATCGCTGCCACCGACAGGAGTATATGATCACTCCAATACCTTTGTCGTGTATCGACATGTCAATGAAGCACAGTTGACTCAGCTCAAACACGCCCTGTCCAAAACCAACCCTCCCCCGTTTTTGCATTGCCTGTCATGAGCCGTTGTTCAAGATGGTACTGGCCCACGATATGGGCGCCGGTCGTGGCTAAGGACCAGGCTACGGCGGTATTGGGCAAAGCTCCCGAGGAGGTGAGAATGTGCATTGGATACTCTTCATATGGACCGCAGAAGGAAGCAATCCCTTGAAAAGTAATGAAGTGACACCTAATGGTGAGACGTCGAATTGACCACCACGGAATCCACCTTGACCTCTAGAGTATTGTTGAAACTTTAGTCTTGTCCATTTTATTTGGGTTTGCTGCTATGATTAGCTGCTCTAAGGTGATGGAGACAATTGCTGGAGTCATAGAATACGGATTGTTTTTTGTTGGACTCATGAGTCACTTGCTTGACATGCTGATTGACTGGAGAGAGCAGTACAAGTGAGAATAGGCTATAGGTCGAATACTACCAAACTTTACACCAAAAAAATCGCCACAAATACGCTTTTCGGAATCTACCAGTCATGTAGTCACTAAATCACGGCAAAAAAAATTTCATGATTTTTTTTGATGTTTGACATCGACGGCTGGGGTTTGGGGTTTTCTCGGATCATCGCGCCTAACCGTATACGAATTAACCTCAATTGATTGACATAAAATGCACCATTAAAGGCGGTAAATGGAAATTTGAAACAACCATTGCATTCGAAACGTCTCTGTCTTTATAGTAAATGGCCAAAAAGCCTGAATTTCAAAACTTTTTGGAACCGACCTCATGGGATCTGACGTTTTTTGAGTCGTCAATTTTGCGATTTATTCAGTCGGGTTAGGGGTTTACAGAAATCAAAGCCGCCTAGCAAGAAGCCGGCAGTCTGATCTATAGAACCCAAGTATCGCCTTTTTGCTTTAATTGGTGTCGAGCTCGTTATTGCACAGTTTACGTGTTTTTGGTGCGACCAACCCCTAGGCCCAATCGGCCAAAATCGACAAATCGACAAATTCTATCAAATTCCGTCAAACCTTGTCTAGATGAAAAGGCCACCGGCTAAAACATAGGTAGCCATCTTTGAGTCGCTACCGGGTGGCGTAAACCGTAATTTTCCTTGCAATACGCGGGGTCAGTGTAAGTTTTGGGGTTTCGCACCCGAGTCAGATTTCTACCATGCCTGTGGCGAGCCGAGTCAAATACTCTCGCCAACCCCATCTTCCAGCTCATCCATCGAAAACCATCAAACTCATCAAATTTTTGAACATTGGCTTAATCGATAGCCATGGGTCTTTAGACCGTAATGGGCACCTTTAAATGGCCACATTAGGCGTGGGCATTGCCGTCAAAAAACGCCATTTAGTTTGCGTTGCGCAACGGTACACGAAGCAGTAAACATATCCACCTAAAGCCATTCGAATTTCTGCCCTATCAATTGAACCGTAGGGTAGTGGCCTACGGTGATTTCAACGGGTAACAGGGAATAAGGGTTTGGATCCGGAGACTTAGCCTGAGAAACGGCTACCATATCCAAGGATCGCGTGTCAACCCCCGGAGGATCCCGGAAGGACCCCGGAAGATCCCGGAGGCCGAAAACCCGGTCAAGCTTTTTAGGGTGTCCCACTGTTAAGACTCGTCGCATCTCAAAAATGTAAACCTCAAAATAACGAGATCAATGCCAATGGACGCATAGACGTGATACCTAGCTATTGTAGATCACACTGCTGGCTTCTTGCCAGGTGGCTTTGATATTTGTCAACCCTTGTCCAGGCTGAATAAATCGCAGTTTTCGCTTTTTGGAGAAAAAATGCAAAACTGAGAACTAAAATGACGACAAAAAGTCGAAATTTCAAAAAATCAGAACTAAACATATTTGGTTTTGAGGCCAATTACTGTATAACATATATTGGCTGCCGTAAACGGTTGTTACCTCGATGTGTTTCACTCAATCAGTGGTTTTCTTCAACACATTGCAATACATATCTACATTTGACGCAATCAGCTATGACGTCATTGACCCCATTCAGTCAAATTTACTAGCACTGATACCAGAAAACAAAGATTGTCTGTAAGTATCAGATAACTTAAGCTTTTGGCAATGTGTAGTTCATATCATCACTTCAATAGAAGGCTTGGGTATTCTTTAACTATCTGTATTTCAAATCCCACTCGTTGTCCACAGTGCGAATGTATGGTGTTGCCTGCATATAGGTCACCCAGGTCGCAAGTCCCACGAACTTTTGGTCGATAGATGCCAACTCGTTTTTTCATTCTTCATAGCCATACGACTTTTATGTAAACTTGAGTATTGCATCATTAAGGGATGCAACTTATCCACGTTTTGTCGATGGGAAATGGATTAAAACATCGCTTGGTGGTGTCAGGTACATCGTGGCAATTGCTGCTTGTTAGTTATAGCCCATAACAATCACGAAACGCAAGACAAGCTGAGCTATACGACTCGGACATTTGGTCTACAGAAGGGGAGGCCGTGTGATCAAAAATCGGACCCACGTACAACTTTGATGGCTGCTTGGGTGGCTCCGGCAACTTTTGACTGTCGTCGGATGATAATTGTGGTGACTATCTACTCCACTAAAAAGAGAAAGGTTCCGTCGTCCACCGTCACTTTCGCTGACTTGGCTTCCCAGATCGTTGGAGATCTCCAAAGGGCTAAAAAATAAAACGTCTCCCGATCGCTGGAGATCTCTACACCACTAAAAACGGAAGGGTCTTGTCGTCCACCGTCACTTTTGTTGATTTGGCTTCCAAGATCGTTGGAGATCTCTAGACCACTAAAAAATAAAAGGTCTTGTCACCGACGCTCTAACAGGTCGATTATTGCCAAACTTTACACCAAAAAAATCGCCAAAATTACGCTCACTGGTGTCTAAAGCACGTTCACACACGAGTGGTCACAAATCAATCATCAGCTCATGTAAATATTCGATCCTGAATCACGTTTGAATGGGATTGAATAGCTTTGGATTTTATGACGGCTATCCGTGACGTTCAATATCATTGTACCTCACAATTAATTGGGACGTCATCAAAGTTAAAGAACAATTAGCGTTTTGGCTCAAGTTTTACCTCGTAAAATTAAAGCAGAGGTCCGATACAAGTCGGCCTGGACCGAGCAAATGGATGCTAGAACATTCAATGGTCTGCATAGGCACGGAAATACCTCTCGTATTTTGAAAGAACTAATGCCATCAATTTGGTCCGGGGGTTAGCATTTTGAAACCAAAAGGAAGCCTTTCACTTGATCACAATTTGGCCAAAACTACAAAGAGGTAACATTTTTGGAAACTTTTCTGTGGTAATGAATACCTCTATCAATACACACGATAATTTGTATGCTTCTCTTAACTTCATGCTGAATCCGGCACTATACCAAAAGCATAGCCAAAATTTGCCACCATAAAACTTTCCAGCGCACTCAGCATACTATAAAGCATACGATATGCCGCTCAACCTATCCTGCCATACCTCTATCAAGCACTGGGGTTATTACATTACCATACTAGTTGCATAGGTTGATAGATTACACAACATCATGTGTGGTGTAATTTTCCAAACGTCACTATTATAAACTTGTTCTATTCGTTACTTAACTCATGCTAAATCCGATACTATTTATACGCCAAAAGCACGACCAATATTTGCCACCATTTTTCCACCATGGAACCTTCCAGTGCATCCAACCTGCCATATAGCATATCACATGCCACTTAACGTACCTTTCCATACTCCTGTCAAACCTCCTATCGAACTCTGTTGAACTCTGTTGAGAATCGGAGTTATCACGTTACAAGACCAATCCGGTAGGTTGTCATTTTACATGACATCATCTGTTGTATAGAATCGGTTCTTGGGTCCTCTATGCCGGACACCAAGCGGAGAGAGAGCGCAGATCGAGCGCAGCTACTCAACTATACAGGTCATTTATTGGCAACTGATCAGAACTGGCGGA
>JAKTSL010000062.1:0-89430 GCA_030580175.1 Diutina pseudorugosa
AGCCCTCCAGCCTCGACGGGCACGCTCCAACGGAGGCTATTGGGGTCCAGTGGAACCGGGCAACCCTGTCCAGTTAGGGACGCACGTGACCTCATGGCCACAAGCGATTTCTTATACAACAGAAAAATTTAAAAGCGGGCGGGACCGACCAAGCGGATGATATTGAAAATTCTTCCGATTTGACGTGATGTCACCTCGTATAGTCAGATGCGACCTTACCCAATCTGTGGTCGATATAGCGAGATCTTGCACCATCCCACAGGAAACAACAAGCAACATAGTTAAGAGCTTTCAATTGAGGTTAATGATGCCCAGGATACCCAACCAAAAACAAAAGTTTGAGGCCGTAAAAATAATTGGTTTATTCATCCCTGGAATGATAATGCATGGAGGACTATTTCCGAGTGATGACAAACTTTTACTGTCATCTAGAGATTAATCTTTATTGTTTATTTTGTCGATACACGAGAGCCAGCAACCACAAATGAAATCACACCACCACCACCAGCCCCCTCACGGCACCAGCCCCACCGGGCCGACACAGCAACTGTCTCCTAAATCCCACTTCCCCTCCTTTTCCTTAAATTCCCCATCGATGCAGCGGGAGTAGTTGCTTTCGGAAACCGCGCCCCGGATTCCGTTCGCGGATCTCGGAGTTCTCCATTGGGTCGATTGGTGCTCCACCTCTAATCTGATTTCCCACTCCCCGCAATTTCGAGTTAAAGGACACACACCAACGAACCAATTTTCCCGTATCCGCTAATCTCACTAAATCTACCCAAATGTCAATGTCACCGTTGTTACCTAAGATAGCTAAATTTGTCCCTAGAACCCCCACCATTTGTTAGTTGGTGTCTGTCGCTCGAGCATTGCTTTTCTGCGTGTCCGAAGGGCTGTTTACCCCGACTTGTCTCACCGAACCGAATGCCAGATCTCGCTGTATCGACCACTACCTTATTGGTGGTACGGCGACCAACTTTTGTTAGATGACTTTGGGTAGTAAACCGAGGGATATAGAGGAAAATGGTAGTTCACTAATGTTGTGGTAGCGCTGAAGGTCGATGGCCATGCACCGTGGTGCAGACACTTTTCGCGTAACCCCCACAGGAGACGCGGAAACGACACGAACAACCCGGGGAACATGAAGCTGTGATACGTCGTATTGTCCCTTTTTTGCTTTGTACTAATTGTTTCATTATTTTATTTTGCCATTTTATTCCATCTTTTTGTTTTCATTCCAATATGTATGCATTAATAAGTCTATAAATTTTACCAACATTCGTAACCCCCGTCGACGACGAGGTTGTGCCCCGTGGTGTACGACGAGGCGCTGTCGTTAGCCAAGTAGAGCACCAGGCCGACAAACTCCTTGGGCTCGGCCATGCGGTGCATGGGGATCTTCAGTTCCCACGCTTCCTTCATTTCCGCGTGCAGACCAATGACGTTGCGAGTCAACGGCGTCAAGATGTAACCCGGCAGCAACGTGTTGACCCGGATGTTGTACTTGGCCCATTCACAGGCCAACGACCGAGCAAGGTGGATCACGCCCGCCTTCAGCATGTTGTACATACATTGAGGTTGAGGATCGTTAACAATGGTCCCCAGCATCAGCCCGATCAAGATGATCAGCCCCAGCTCCTTAGCAGCAATCAACGGACGAGCAAACGCTTGCGACACGTAAAACGCTCCCAAGCCGTTCACCTTCATGATCTGTTCGGCATTGGCCGCAGGGTAGTCTTCAGCAACAAAGTTTTCGCAATAGCCAGCAGTGTTGATCAAGATCAGAGCGATCTTGTTGTGGTGAGTGTTGATTTCAGCAAAGCACTCGTCAACGTGAGCGGCATCGCCAATGTTACAGCTCCACGCCAGCACTTCGGGAGCGGGACCATCGCTGCGACCTTTAAGTTCATCGATAGCCCATTGAGTAACATCCTTAGCCGCTTGCTTGGTCCGTTCCAAGTTCATGTCCACCAAGGCCACTTCAGCACCTTGAGCCACAAGAGCTCTGGAAAGCACCGAGGCAAGACCACCCAGACCACCAGTAAGAATGGCAAGCTTACCATCCAAGCGGAAGTTGGGGACAACGTTATCGTAGTGGTATTCAGACATGGGTGGCAATAATGATTTCGGAGACAGTGGGGATCGGGAATGGTATTTATAAACTGACTCCGCCGCCTCGGGGATAAACAAAAGAAACAGCTAGGCCCCGCCCCGCCCACACAGAGAGCGACAGTGTGCATGGAGACTTCTGTACAAATTTGGGATATGAGGGGTCGGGGCTCATGTGCTGTGTAAACGGTTACTGCACCCACGAGGCGCGCCCGACATTATCGAATAATGTGTTGGTGGTGGTTGGTTGGTAGGTATGTGTGGGGAGTGGAGAGAATCTCGGGTTATTCGGCGCGATTTTCGTGATAACATCTGGGCAACGAGGGGAAAGGTAACTAGGGACTGGTGTGGCTGAGTCATTATTGGTGACGAGGCGAATGATTGTACCAATTTGGTAGTGTTGAGGGGTTTACGATTCCAGCTGGTCGGAGTCCGATTCCGTCGCCGGCACCCGACGGCTGGTCATCGCTGTCACTTAGCAGCATCCCACTGAAGTAACAGTATTTTTTTGTTAGTAAGTGGCATTGTGGTGACGTGCGATGACGACGAGCCACAGCAGGGCTTATCGGCTCCGACAGATAATGTCCGCGGCGACCATCGAAGCGTGGGTGTTTTCTCCGTGGGTTACGAGACGTCTATCCCTTGGCGACGTGTCAAGATCGAAACGGGAGCTGTCAAATAGTGGGGTAAACTATGGGCACCATCGACGTCACCAAATAAAAACTTAAACAATAATTTTTACTTATTACTACTAATGATTCGGTTTCCTCTTGACTTCTTCCTCGAAGGCCCAAAGGTGTTCCATCAGGGGTACGTAAGGCAAAAGACGGCGCAGGGAGATGGGGGGCAAAAAAGAAGGAAAAATGGCGGGTGTTCCGAACACTAAGTTGATTGGGCGACATCGCCGTTTCTGTACCATTGGTAATGCTACAGATGTATGTATGTTTCACCAATTAAAATTCTAGGGAGTGGTTGGTCTAGGCCGAGTATCCCCTAACCCTTCTAACCCAACACTTTAACGGAGACATTGCACGGGGATAACGGTCATTGGCTACCGTGACCATCACTTCCCAAAATTGTGGTCACGACACCTCGGCGTTCGCGCTGGCTCGTTGGACCGATGGAGAAAAATATATCGGTCCCTAGACTCCATCGCATCTCGCTGCTCGTTTCTTTTTTTTTTTTTTTAATATACTTGGTGTACACGCATATAGCCACGGTTTAGCCGGTGAAACCACGTCGCCGACGTTCCCCTTTTGGGCTTCCATTACTACCAATTACCTCATCATGCCCAAGACATAACTCCCTATAAAAAGCAAGGTGACATTAGTGGGGCGTAGGCGAGACCTTTGAGTATGGACGTTAATAGAAACAGTTCACACAAAGCGGAAATGCCATCGATCGAAAAAGAACGGTTTAATTATCGTTTACAGATGGCTGCGAGAACTAAAAGCATGTCGCACTTATTCTGGATACGGGGTCTAGAGTGATAAAAGAAAGAAAGTGTCGATTTTAACGGTCGATAGTTGGCCTGCATTTAATCTCAAAGTAAACGGCTTTTTGGTAGTCGTTACCAAGCACTGTTTATGAAAGTTATCCCTTTCAAATTATATTGATAGTTTAGTGTCTATAATTATCTTCATCATCTCGCTTCTACTCGCTTTTGATCTCGCTTCTAGATCCCACTTACGTATAGCTGATAGATGAGATAATCCCAACTGATATGATTGATTATAGTATAATCAACCAAAGTTGGTAAAAGTTTTCTTTTCAGGTTGTTCCGGTTATATTATTTCGACCTTAAGTTCGTTTCTTCTATATCGCTCAGTTACTACAGCCGAACTTAAAAAGTAAAACATTTTAAACCTTCACCGTTGACTGTCAGTAAAATATACGATTCCAATTGATCCCAACGGTTTCGTTTCTTTATCCGATCTATCCATCGTTTCTTCTAGATCTTTCTCACTTCGCCTAGTAAACCTAATGGGGAAGTGTCGGCGACTATCGTGCGACTTCGCACCGATTCCATCAGAGACTCCTTTCCCTTACGACCCGAAGCATGGCTACCCCTAGCGCTGTGGACGCGGCCACTGCCGAAGTGAAACAGCTCAGTGTCAATGATGCGGTTACGTCAGACTCACAGCCTCAGTCTGCTGACGCTGCTGATGGCTCTGGCGACGCCAATGATGCCAACGATGCCGAAGGTGCCACTGATGCTAAGGCGGCTAAAAAGAAGAAGAAGAACAAGAAGAAGAAAAAGACCCAACCCATCGATGCTCTGTACCCCGACGGAAAGTTCCCCGAAGGGTTGTGGATGGAATACCCGTTGGAAGTGAACCTGTACCGTACTACGTCGGAAGAGTGTCGCTACAATGACCGTCAAAACGACTCCAAGTGGGAAGATTTCCGTAAAGGGGCTGAGATCCATCGTCGTGTTCGTCACAAGGCGCAAACCCTGATCCAACCGGGGATGCTGATGGTGGAAATTGCCGATTTGATCGAAAACCTGGTGCGGAACTACGCCGGCAATGTCGCTCCCAAACAAGCGGGGATTGGCTTTCCTACGGGGTTATCGCTTAACCACGTGGCGGCTCACTACACTCCCAACACTGGCGACAAGACGGTGTTGCAAAAGGACGATATCATGAAGGTGGATATTGGTGTCCACGTTAACGGACGGATTTGTGACTCGGCGTTCACCATGACCTTTAACGAAAACGAAAAGTACAAGCCGTTGATGGATGCCGTCAAGGAAGCCACCAACACCGGGATTCGCGAGATGGGGATTGACGTGCGGTTGACGGACATTGGTGCTGCCGTCCAAGAGGTGATGGAATCGTACGAAATGGAAGAAAACGGCAAGTTATTACCGGTTAAGTGTATCCGTAACCTTAACGGTCACTCCATTGGTGACTACGTCATCCACCTGGGGAAGACGGTGCCCATTGTCCCTAATGGGGATGAAACCAAGATGGAAGAGGGTGAAGTGTATGCCATTGAAACTTTCGGGTCTACCGGTCACGGTTACGTCGTACCTGAAGGCGAATGTCTGCACTATGCTGTTAACCAAGATATCGACCACTTGCGGGTTCCTGGTGACCGGGCTCAACAATTGTTGCAAAAGATCAACGACACTTTCGGCACGTTGCCGTGGTGTCGCCGGTACCTTGAACGTGAAACTGGTGAAGACAAGTACTTGCTTGGTTTGAACCAGTTGGTACGGGCAGGGATTGTTGAGGATTATCCTCCCATTGTTGATGCTAGGGGTTCGTACACCGCTCAATTCGAACACACGGTGTTGTTGCATGCTCATAAGAAGGAAGTGGTGACCAAGGGTGATGACTATTAAGTGGTGGTTAGATGTGTACATGTATAGTTTAACAATCTACCAATAACAGCAAAAGGGACTTTCAATGCCAGCTCTTGTATGATTTCAGGCGACAACAAAATCCTTTTCTATAGGTTTGAAAACCTACATAGATTCGACAACCCTTTTGTTTGAGATCTCTCGTAAGTGCGGACGTTTCAACTTAGAATTCATCGTAAAGACGTATGGAACTTGTCAATCTGGCGTCGGTATCGTCTCCTGCCATGTAGAAGAAGGAAAATTCGCAGTCACCTAACTTTGACCGAAACTTTAAACTTAGACAGTTGAAAACTCCTATTAACAACAGTTAATCATACGATTTCAACCATATATTCATTTATCACCTTCATCTGTCATATTTGTTGATGGTGATGGAGTATGAGAATACGTCATCGGCACCTGACCCCTGACGTTGACGTTATCGGCCACCGTTTTTGATCGGACGCGTCGCCTGACTGCAGGTGTGAACTGAGTCGCCGAGTCGCCGATACCCGGGACCACCCGTGTCGGTGGTTGTTGACCTTGGCAAATAACTGAAAATTGAAATAACGTGAAAAAGCCTCTATCCTGTAATAACGTCTAGATCTCTACATATCATAAAAACGTTTTACGCTTGGCTTTTTACTGTAGAGTTGCTATGTCCCCTATATAACTTGTCGTTGCTACCGCTAAAATCCCTAAATTCTCAATGAGGGAACCGACTATTAGACGAGAGAACAGGTATGTAGTTAAGCACTACCAAACCGAACTAAACCGAAACGACCACGCGACGTCAGGAACCGAGGTTGGTAATGCGGAGGAGGGGCAGCTATCTGGGGGACGCCCTAAGCGGTAAGTGGGGTTTGTGGGGTGGGAAGATAGAAAGACCATGTGACGTAGAGCCAAAGGGCGTAGTTTTGGAGGTTTCGCGACGTCACTGCCCCAAAGAGGAAACACGGTCCCCTCACCGATCGTGGCCACCCCAGACCCCCAAATGACCCAAAATCATCATTATTGACAGTGCCTAATCAGATATACTGTATCGGATGGTTCAGGAGTAGTCTCTAGTGCTGGTTTTTCACGTTATTGACCACTCCCACAAGTAGTGATCGTCAATGTGACCACCGATGACACTCCCCGCGCTATCACATGGAGATTGGTGCCTGCACACAGCTGCCGCATAAAATCGAGAGCAAATCCTCGACATTCGTCCTGACCCCTAGCCTAGCCTTCCCCATCTCCGCTGGCCTGTTTCCCTGGTTGATATCATTGCACTGCTACCATGGACGTGTCCCCCCTGGTGTTAGAGTTCCAAGGTACGTGTGGCTCCTGCCAATTCCCCCCAGCCTCCTCAGCATCGCCATTTACGGTGATCAACGCCACCGCCACTACCCTTCATTACATCCTTCCGTTGTCGATATTGCAGTGGTAATGGCGTTTATTCCAAGGTTATCAATACCACAATAACCTGGTGATGCTGGTTTCTTGATACTGGCTTTCCATTTCCTTCAATACTAACATTTAGGCTCGTTTACCAACCAAACCACCGAATACCTCACCCTTACCAATAACACTCGCGACCCCCTCGCGTTCAAGGTCAAGACCACCGCCCCCAAGCTCTACTGTGTCCGCCCCAATGCCGGCCTTGTGGAACCGGGCGAAGACGTCGAGATCTCCATCATCCTCCAAGGGTTCTCCCAACCGTTGCCCGCCGACTACAAGTGCAAGGACAAGTTCTTGATCGTGTCGCTTCCGGCGCCCAAGGTCCGGGACCCGTCGCGGGTGCTGGACGAATGGGGCCGGCTCGAACAACAGTACGGCGACAAGTTGGTGCTGAAGAAATTGCGGGTTAACTACTTTGTCACCGACGACTCCGACGCCGACAGCGACCGTGGTCATGGTGGTAGTGACCGCAACGGCCACGGCCACGGCCACGGCGCCGGCGTCGGTGCTGCTGCTGGCGCTGCTGCTGCCTCCCAACGTCACTACGACCTGGCTCCCGTCGACCGTGACCTTTCTCATCAACAACAAGCGGCTCCCGTCCACGACCTGTACCACCAACAACAAGCTCCGCCCGCTCACCAGCCGGCGGCGGCGGCGGCGCCTCCTCCCCAACAATACTCGGTGCCGCCTCAGCAAGGCGACTACCCGCCGCAAAAGGTCATTACCACCGAGCCCGTCCAGGGCATCTCCATACAATTGGCAGTGTTGTTCTGCTTGTTGTCGTTCTTGTTGGGGTGGCTCGTGTTCTAAGCGTTTCCTATGGCCACCACCGGGTGGTGTGGGGAGCGTGTTATAGCCGTATAGTAAACCGATGTTAACAATTAGTTGTAAAATGGTGAGTGTGGTAAGCCATCTTCTCTAAATACTTGTCTAAATATGATATTGTATTATAACAAGACTATACTTTGAATGACTAAAGTGAAAGGAACGGTGATAGTTTTTCCAACCCAAACGATTAGTAGTGGTATTTGAGTTATTGGAATTTATCTCTATCTTTAAAGCATCAATCAATTCAATTGTGACGAGAGTTACGATGTAGTTTAAGCTAGTTCTCCAAGCTCATTTAAACCAAATATTTCAACTTTCTGAATGAGAAAACCCTAAATGAAGTGAATCGGGACAAGACTGTTTCTTTTCGTAACTCAACGGATTGAGCTGCTGGTTAAGTGGTGTGAAATTGATCGGCTTTGATTTTACACAACACTAGCATTGTACCCTGGGGTGACGAAGTGTTCTTTCCATTGTAACCGTTGAACCGATTTGACAGGATTTTCAGTCTGGCAGGACCGTTATTCCGATTTGCTGGGATCTTTGATTTGACAGGATTTTCAATTTGACGGGACCGTTATTTCGATTTGCTGGAATCTTCAATTTGACAGAATTTTCAATTTGACAGGCTCATTGATTCGTTAGGATCATTATCTTATTTGTTAGGATCATTATCTTTTTTGTTAGGATAATTATCTGAATTGTTAGGATCATCATTAAGTTGATTAGGATCTATCCACACTCTCGGCTAATGGCGACACCGTCAAGATTACACCCGTGGTATAGACCCCTTTCATACGGAACCTTACCCTAACTAAAACACCCTATAAACTGCTCTTCATAAACAAACTGATTTCAAATATCTTATCCATAATATACCATGTTTCTGCTGAATTCAGCGACGAATTGGTTTATGCATTTGAAAATGGTTGTCATGATTCATCACCCACTTCAATTTTCACTCTGATTGTCTTAGTATAGGTTTTTCCGATATTTCATACCCTCTGTTTCCTTAGACGTTGGCTTCTACCAGGGCTTCTAACGCGCACATTAAGTGTACCTGAGTCAAGTCATCCCCACGAGGCCATCACCGTTAGATTGATGTCAGCCAACCGCAACGATGTTCGCAACGCTATCCTCTTCCGGCAACGAAAATTCAACCCTTTTGAAAAGGAAAAGCTTGATACTGATGCTTATCAGCGACGGTTGAAAATCATTGATGATTACTTCAACAAGAATGCCTCCCTCCACCAAGACCACCCCAGATTCAGAACATCTCATTCCCGGCAAGACTTATGGGGAGTACTAGAATGGGTGTATGGCCGAAATCTGGTGTTGATTTGTATTGACATTGAGTCATATGAGCGGGCGACAAAAAATTCACTCTACATCCTTGAGGTGGGTATTGCCATCTACGACCCCCGAGGACAGCAGCATCTGGGGACGCCCAATATCAAGACGTTCCATCTTGTCCTGGATAACAATCTTCTGATGAAAAACGGGCGCTACGTTCCTAATCATCGAGAGTACTTTATGGGAAGAGAGCTGTGGCGGATGTCCCGCAAATCAATTGTTAGTTTCACTCAAGGCTTGCTAGATTACTATGATGGCTTAAACGGCTGGCCAGCGGTACTCGTGGGCCACGGGGTGCAAAATGATATCAAATACCTCAAAAGAATGGGTATCGATGTACCTCAATGGGAGAAAATTGACACGCAAGCCCTCTTTGCTTATGGTCGGAACAAGACGAATAAAACTAACTTGCGGACGGCGCTTAAAGAAACGTTGATTTTGTCTGGTTACATGCACAACGGTGGTAACGATGCTTACCTTACTCTTCAACTTCTATTCAAGCTTGGCGATCCCGAAATTCGTACCCTTCTCAAACTCGATATTTTTGATCCCCCCAAGAAAAAAGCTCCCAAGCTTAGTTGGCTTTCAGAAAAGACGCCGACGACAATGTTTGCAAAACCCGAAGCGTTGACTGCCGTGGCGTTTGCTTTTCCCGAGCCAATAAAGGTGCTAACACTGTTTTTTGACGAAGTGTATGACGAAGTTCCCGAATACGAAGAAGACCTGGATGAGTATTATGAGGACGATGGTTATCGTTGATTTTGTTGATGCCGTATCTGGGGTCCTTGGATTCCCATCAGGGCCGTCATGTGCAACACAGGCTCAACCCCTTTGAAAGATTCGATTTGCCACAGGGAAAACCGGTAATAGTGGCGCACGCTTCTCTTTGACACAAACGCTTTAAAACCATGGTTCTTGGATAAGTAAGTCATCTGAATTGCGAATGGTTTAATCTCCACCAAACACATGTCAACTCTAGCGTAACCAAAGTAATTGTAGACAATTGTCATCACGTTGTTGTAGCAAATTAGTCATCGAAAATAGCCTTCTTCTTCGTAGCGGTTTTCTTTTTGAGACTAAGCTTTACTGGCAGCTGCGACGTCACCACCTCCACCGGTTTTTCCTTCTCTTGACTCATTTGTTGAAGCCGAGCTTGTTCCACTCGTTGGTCAGCTAGCCGTTGCTGGAGAGCATCATCTTCGGCCTGGCGAGCCGCTAACGCTTCCGCCCGGCGTCGGCGTTCAGCATCATCCACATCCACCAAACTAATCATCATTCTCTCGCCTTGATTTTCCAATTTCACTTTGTGGCTGTGGTGTAAATGGCGTACAAACTCGGTGAGCAGCCGCCACCTGGTTGCGTTCATATGGATGTGATCTCGAGCGCCAATATACTCCTGATAAAAGGCATTAGCTTCTACTGGTTTGGTTCCGTGAGTCTGTTTGAGTAACAGCAAGAAGTCCCGCTCCATTTCTCTGGAATAGCGAGATACGGTAGCACCAGCATCGGCTCCCAATGCCGTAAGCTTCGCCTGATGGGACGGCAGCGCCACGTGGTTCTTGAACCCATTGGCATCTCGACACTGTTTAGAACATAGCTGACAATAGAACTCGAGCTTCTGACGTCCGATAAGCCGCACCTGTTTCCCCTGGTAGCGGCTGCTGGACATTTCCGATGAGAGTGGGACGGCTTTACCAGATTAGGCGCGCTTGATCGTCATCGCCTTATCAAACCCGTCAAAATGAATGTGCTCTGCCACACACCGAAAGTGGCCCGAAACCGGCTATGTCGGACAGTGATTGGAGTGCGGTGGGTCCTGGGTCCTCCTCGCAAGCTGTACTTTGGCGATTGCACTCCTGTCCAGCGGTGGTGGCATCAACAAGTACCGCAACAGATAAAGTACTTTGCCGGGCTTGCCAGTGTGGCCTGGGCTATTGCCAATGTCCATTACGATTACTTGGTGTCGTTTGTTCCCCCAGTATCGATCGGAGGTTACTTTGGCTACAAATGGTGGCACCGCAAGGTGTTTGGCGATAACCTAGTCGTGGTGGATAAACCAGACATGCCCCGAGTCAAGATGGCTCAATACGATGAACTGCTGGTCACGAACGTATTGCGAGGCATTGAAAATGAATTCGACTACTACCGGGTGCAACTGTTGGAGCTTCTCACTCGTCAAGTCACCGAGTACGTTGCCACTAATCCCGATCTGGCGATTGGGAAGATGTTTTTACGCCAAGGACAGTTTAATGTTAACTTTGGTGACATGGAGACTTTCGTGTTTGTCAACGCTCCCGTACCTGACCAAGCGTACACTACTCGTGAATTTATTAAGTATTCGGTACCGTTTTATTCATCAAAGACTGTCGAAACTCGAGCTCGAGTCGGGGTGGCGGAAGTATACTTGTTAGAGGTTAATCGAAGCCAGTTGTTTGTTGAGTACAATGTGGCGGTGGATATCCGACCGTACAAATGGGGTCGCTCGTCGCATCACTGGTTGCCACTTCCCGAGGGAGTAGAAGAGCTGGAAGAACTTCAGCTCCGCGAGGACGAAACTGAGGATGCCGCCGACGAGTTTGAGTAGTCGAAAGGGGAATGATTACCAATTGTATATAGTATTGGAGGTAATCTTTGATGGATTATAAATAGTCTACTGAGAACTGAGTTTTCTTAGAAACAAAAGATTTCGTTAGAAAGGTCGACTTGTTCTAATATCACAAGCATATTTCCATAATTTGCCCACGACCTATGACTGTTGTGACTAGATCTAGATATATATTGATTGTATTGCATAAGGCCAATCGCGTGGCATCGCCCGGAGGATACCGGAAGGACCCCGGGGGAATCCGGAGGCCGAAAACCGGGTCAAGCTTTTTAGGGTGTCCCACTGTTAAGACTTGCCGCATCTCAAAAATGTAAACCTCAAAATAACGAGCTCAATGCCCATGGATGCATAGAAGTGATACTTAGCTATTGTAGATCACACTGCTGGCTTCTTGCCAGGTGGCTTTGATTTTTGTTAACCCTTGTCCAGACTGAATAAATCGCAGTTTTCGCTTTTTGGAGAAAAAATGCAAAATTGAGAATTAAAATGACGACAGAAAGTCGAAAATTTCAGAAAATCAGAACTAAGCATATTTGGTTTTGAGGCCAATTGCTGTATAACTTATATTAGCCGCATTAAACGGTTACTACCTCGATGTGTTTCACTCCACCAGTGGTTTTCTTCAACACATTGCAATATATACACTTGATGAAATCAGCTATGACGTCATTGACCCCATCTAGTCAAGTTTGCTAGCACTAATACCATGATAATGGGCTTTCAATTGTTTCTACGAGCCATCACGTTGGTGCTAACGCTGTAGACGGTTCTTCTGAAGAGTTAGATGAGTTAGATGTGCTAGATGAGCTAGTCACCTACGCCAAACCACATCTGCCCTCCCAAACCGCAAACCTTAGTCATTAGAATGGGAACCGCCCCAACTCCAAACATAACGTCCCATCGGTTATCTTTTGAGTTACGGGCAATCAATAGGACGATCAAGTCTTCCATAGTCAAGGGTACGGAGGCACAATGACACCCCCCTTCATCCAAACTATTTGCCCATAAATCTGTTTGTAAATTACACTTTAGTGGGTAATTAGAACCGTCGATCATCTTACCAAACATCTTTAATCCCCATACTTAATATACGGCATCATTAGAGCTAGTATCTTATCAAAGCTCCACATCATCGATTGTAGGTCACGCTACCAAGCTGATGGTAAAAAAAAACAGTACCCTTTTATCGAATAAACCCATTGTATTGTTCACTAATGGTTACCTCAATCATAGTTATCACTTCTCGAGCAATTTCCTACACTTGTCAAGCCCCATACTAATTTTCAATCGACCACCTCCCCTACTTCTTTGTCTAGTTCGCGCGAACATTGACAAACACCTCTCCATGATTAGCACCAAGACGAGCGTGTTGACCCTTGCGGCATTGACTGTCGGAGGGTATATGCTTTTCCACAACACGGGGGAGGACTTCAATGTCGGCGCCTTCCTCGAGCAGACGTCCCCTTACTGGTGGGCGACGCTGGGCATTGCCGCGTGTATTGGCTTCCTGGTGATTGGCGCCGCCTGGGGGATCTTCATCACGGGGCTGTCCATCGTCGGGGCTGGGGTCAAGGTCCCCAGTATCAGTACCAAGAACTTGATTCTGATTATTTTCTGTGAGGTCGTCGCCATCTACGGGTTGATCATGGCGATTGTGTTCAGTTCCAAGTTGAACTCGGTCGACCTGGCCCGGTTGTACACTAAGGAAAACATGTACACTGGCTACTCGTTATTTTGGGCCGGGCTCACCGTGGGGTTGCTGAATCTCATCTGTGGTGTCGCTGTCGGCGTCACCGGGTCCACCGCCGCCATTGCCGACGCCGCCGACTCGTCGTTGTTCGTCAAGATTCTCGTCATCGAGATTTTCGGCTCGGTATTGGGGCTTTTCGGGCTTATTGTTGGGTTGCTTATGGCGGGTAAGGCCCAGGAGTTTAGCTAGGCCAAAAAGAAATACATTTAGGGAAATATATTTAAAATTCTAGAACAAATACTGACAGTATGTGGGCAAATGAATGTCACGAATAGAGAACAGTATCGAGTGCATAGAAACACAATGTAGATTATCCTAGATGTTCTCTTGAGATGATGGAAGATGAATGTTCTCGAAGATTGGGAGTGTGTCACAAAACCACACCAACGAAGATTCCGCTAGATTCCGCAAATGTACGATTGTCAGGGATCGAATAAAAAATAACCAGGGACGTCGGCAATTGATCTACGATCGTACGGCGCTTGCCACCTAAACATCATCCTTAAATTTAGTTGGTTTCGTCATTGGACAGCAACCGATACGCCGTTTGGTAGGTTTGCCATCAATTTCAGGGATAACCAGCACATTTAGGGGATAACCACTACTGAGCAATTGCTACCGATTGAGTCGTATGATTGAATTGCAATTTGAAACTGAAGTTTTATTACATATTACGGAATTTTCTTTTGACAAGTCAGTCATTCCTTACAATCTCATCATAGGCCTGAACCCAATTTTCAGTTTGTAACCGATTTCAGCCCTACGTGGCTTTTACCACCATTAAGGTTACCCATGAACCGACTAAATCGAGAGTATTTCATCACGTAATTGTATGGCTACAATTTGTTATCTAAACCTGTTTAATATCTATGTCTATAAAAACCAAAAAAAAATCCCAAAAGCAAAACCGGCTGCTTTATTCCACTAAGCTTACAAGTGGCTCAAAGTGTCGGGGAACTCGTTGACGTCGGCGCCTTCGTAGATCACCCGGTAGGTGGTTTCCAAAAGAGGGAACTCGTCCTTCAAGTTGAAGTTTTCAAGGAGCTCGTGGACTTCCTTGGCCGTCAAGATCCCTTGCGACAGTTGCCCGTTCAACAATTCCTTTTCGGCGTCCCACGCCAGCACGTCGTTTTCGATCATGTGGCGAGCCACTCTAACGTTACGGCCACCGGAACAAGTGGTGATCAAGTCAGCGACACCCGCCAGTTCCGAAGTGAAAGTGGTGGGCGAGGGAGGAGTCAGACATTCAATGCCAAACTTCTCGTAGTATTCGGCAAACTTGATGGTTTCCTTCAACCCAATTCTCATGATGGCAGCCTTGGCGTTGTCACCCCAGCCAGCACCTTCAACAAAGCCAGCAGCAATGGCAACGACGTTCTTCAACGCACCAGCGATGGAAGCACCAACAACGTCATCGATAACGCTAACGTGGAAGTAGGGACGGTGGAACAACGTCTTCAACACGTAGTCATCGACATCCTTACCATCGCCACGGTAGTCAGCAGGCTTGGGGTAAGCCACCGAGGTTTCCAGCCACTTTTCTCTAGCAACTTCGTTAGCAATGTTAGCACCCGAAAGCACACCACAGTGGATACCAAGAGTGTTGGTGATCAGCGTCAGCAACAAGTTGCACCCTTCGGGAGTGACTTCAAGTCCCTTAAGGCACGAGATAGCTCTGGCAGTAGGCTTAACATGGCCCTTCAATTGCTTGCACACATTGGGCAAAAATTGATGGGGGATGTTAAACACAAGGATGTCAGCATCGTGAGCGGTTTCCACAGCATCAGGCACAGCGACAAGGTTTTCGGGGAGCTTGACTCCCGGCATGTACTTGACGTTTTCGTGATCGGTGTTGATAATGTCAGTAAGATTTCTGCCGTCGATCTTCTCTTCAAACACCCACATCTTGACTTCTCTGTCGAACAATTCCGGGTGTTCAGCACAGTTTTCGGCAACGATCTTGGACACGGCGGTGCCCCAGTTACCGGAGCCGATCATGGCGACCTTGAACGGAGTTTGGATGGGATAAGGGGTGTCGGCAGTCATGGTAATGATTGTTAATTGATGAGAGGGGAAAGTGAGCGGGGCACCGGTGGTTTATATAGGCGATCAGGGGGTGGCCCAGCACGGTGGAAGCTTATCGATGAGTAGTACTTTCGCAGCCATTATTATCACCCGGTGACGTCATGGCGCAGGGCCATCCCAAAAATTCTAGATCCGCCGCCTGCCATCGCCGCTGCCGCCCCAGCCGGTCGCTAGTGTAAAATTAGGTGGGAAAACTAACCCATTGGTGGTGGTTCTGTGGTGGTCATCGTGGTCAATGGTGGTGGTTTTGGTAGACCAATTCTTCCTTGAGTGCGATCGCTCGATTTGTCGACGTAATCACTAAACACGAACAAGAAACGGACGTGCATGGAAAAGAAAAGCCCGGACCACCCCCGATCGGCGTCAGATCCGAACACGTAAAAAAAAGCAACATCCAGGCGGGTTACGAGGCTTAAATCGCTCACTTCCCGACCGGTCTCAGACACTTCCTCGTGACCATGAATGTATAATGTTGGGTTCTTTTGTCGATTGATGGAAGCCGGTTCCGGGGATCCCAATTGAGCGGTTAATTAATTGCCCTTCTTCTGTCTCTCATTCTCACTCCTGTATACCACTGACAATACCAGCGAGAATGTCTCGCGGGAGAGGAGTCAAGCGCACCATGACGCCGCTGGTATGTATTAATGCCTCAAGCATTGCGAGCGGGTTTTGGGAATAGGAGACGAGGACATATCCGTGATTGATATAGAGGTAGGATTGTTATCAGTGGTTTGTGTTTGGTTTTCCTTAAATTACCTAAGCAGTCTAGAGATGTGGCTCAATCGGAGGTGGGGGACATATTTTCCCTTAACGAAAAAAAGAAAAGCGGCCGACGGCGAACCGTTGTGCGCTATGAGCCCCGGGCCACCATTTTCTTCTTCCCAATTAAAAAAAAAAAAAAAGTTGAGGACAGCGATGGCGAGATGCGATGGTTAAGATGCGATGACGTCATCGTGCCCCACTCCCGACCCACTACCATAACCACACTTACAGACCCACATGTACACACATGTACACACAACCAACCCGGGCGTCAGTACTCATAGTACAGACAGCCGCTGCGGCCGAGCTCAGTGGTAGTCGTCGTCGTGCCGATAGTCATCAAACACCTCCTGTTCTTGCGGGTTCAAAATGCTCCGGGGCCCACCGGAACCCGGTCCAGGAGCCACGTACGGTCTCGGCTGGTAGGGCCCCGTAGCGTCCATCCAGTCGACGTCGACGTCGAGCCACGCTTGGCGCTGGACCTGGCCTCCCAGCACCACCTGCGCCATCATCAACGGGTCGTTGATATCCGCCAATGCTCCGTCGGCAATGTGGGCTAAAGGGTCAGGAAGACGGTTCTCGTGTTCGGGACGTTCTTGGGGACGTTCAAGACTGTCTAATGCTGATGGCTGAGCCACTCCTGCGGCTATAGGCTCGTGCATCGGTACATGGTAATCAGGACCTCCCAGCGGTGTTGCTACCAGCTGAGCCATGGGGACGGTAGTGTCGTCCTGTTCCACTTTCGCCTGTTGTCCTGTAGCCGTATCCCTAAGCTTATCGCCGTCTAATTCCACCTGTTTGTTGGCGACTCGGTGCATTAAATTCATAAATCCCAGTTGGGCAAATTTGGCCTGAAGCTCAGCATCGCCCTGGGTCTTTTCGCCCACCGTAGTATTGATCTCTTGAGCAATTCGAGCGAACTGGTCCCGCTCAAGGTCGCGGTCATCAGCTCCCTGTTGGTGTTCTTGTTGAGACGACTGTTCAGCGAGCTCTTGCTCGATTTCGGCGAATTTATCGTCAAACTGCTTATCCTGTTGCTCTAACTTGTGGTTCTGTTGGTGTTCCAGTTGGTTTTGGAACTGAGGTACTGCTGGCGGTGGCGCGTGGACTCTCGGGACACCTCGGTAATACAGCATTGCCGGTGCTGGTCTAACCTGTTGAGTTTGCGACATATTTGCCTGGTGGTTCATTTGGTTCATCTGAGGATGGTTCTGTTGGAATTGTCGACTCCAATCAGCGGTGTGGGCTCGCTGGGGACCGGGGTCAAGTCTCATTTTCCCGAAATCGTCCACCCATCCCGGACCAGCTTGATGAGACTGTACCTGGCTCCGAGGAAGACTCTGATGAGCAATAGGAGTAGCGTTAATCAGTTGGACTGCTCCAGGACCAGCAAACTCGGCAAACTCGCGGTTTAGCCTCGGATCGGCGACGGTACCCTGGCGAAATTGACGTGGTTGTCCTGGTTGCTGGCCACGGAACTGGTTCTGGAGCAGCGTGTCCCGCTGGGAGTGTTTGGCAAGGTTCTGTATCGCATTAGACGGTCCGCAGTCCATGGTGGGGTAGTGGTGGTGTTTGTGGTGGGGGGTGGTGAACGGTGTATATAGCTTTGGAAGTAGGATGGGCCTCGGGTCACACCCGCAGTTTGCCCCACACAATCACTATGTGCAGGAAGTGAACATGATAATGCCGAGGGTAGTCAACCATGACAAATGGTGTAGCCGTAAATGGCATCGACTCTAAACCTTAGTTTGTGTTAAATGGAGTGCAAACTACGTTGAACGTAATGGTGACAATACTAGAGATATTTAACTATATCTAACTTTCCTTTCGTCCGTCACGGCTGTTATCTCTCACGCGACCTTCCCCTCCTCTGGTCCGAGAGATGCGATGCGATAAACGTTGACAGCACAGCGAAAAGTGGAGAAATGGCGTCAATGACAACGTTCCTCCTCAACGCGTAAAATATCACCGGTCTTCAGTAGTTGTTATATCCTTTACTTCAATCATGGCTTGGTGAGTGTTACTTGGTCACAATTAATCGCATATGACTTTGGTACAGTTAATCACCGATAGAATACTCCACAATTGATGAATGCCTTTAACTATTGAATGGAGAAAACTTGTTAAACAATTGTGTAAGTATAATTCACCAAGTGCTGTCACCAGGAGATGTGCCCAATTGTACTTGTTATACGTTTCACTACGATCTACTTGATTTCCACCATCGATTGACATGCTCTGAATAAGCTCACTTAAAACTAGTCGAGATATAATCAAATTTCTTCAGCAGTTTTCTGGTTAAAAGCATCTTTCACCTTTTTTCAATATCTCGAGATTCTCCCTTGTTTTAAGGTTGGAATGGTTCGACGAAACTTTAAGTTTGGTTTTCGATGATAAATGCGGAGCAGATATCACAAGGAATTGTTGTGCGCTAATAACCCCTTAATTTCAATCAACCCAAATGCCGTTACCTTCAATCGACGACCTAGTCCACAAGATTGAGTCAGTGGACGTCGATGGCGATGATGAGCCTTTCGAGTTCCCTCTTGGTGAACCCCATCCCGTCGAAAAGTATGAACAGGCATTGATGGATGACGAATTGGAGTGGGACTTCGACTACATCAGTGCCGTGGAGGCGGCCATCGCCTATCAGCATGGCAAGGTGTGGCAAAAAGATCCCGTGGTTAAAAACAGAAACGATGCCAACATCATCATGCCCACCTACGATTTCGTCACCTTGGACTCGGGTGATGCCCTTGACGGTTACGAACTGGACTCATTATCCACCAGAGTATTTCCTCGAGCCCTTAAACCCGTGGCCAAGTCTCGCAACTATTCTCCGTCGCAAAAGGTCATGCGGTTGGTGTTTGCTCTTGCTGGAGCTCAACACTTTTCCGCTAGACACTATAACGTGGATCTCATGGAGTTGGACGTGCAATTGCCTGACAACGAGGAGGTCTATATTCATCACCCGTCGCAACATGAAGAAGAACGTTTTGTAAGTGATAACGAAGTGCTGGTGCATCGGCTTATCAAACCCATTCACGGCATCAAATCCGCCCAGCGGCTTTGGTCCAACCATTTCCGCCAATTCTTTGTGGAGAAGATGAAGTTCAAGGAATCCAAAGCTGCTAAAGGTGTTTATGTGTTTGCTCCAAAGGAAAAGACCAAGGTTATCGCCATGGTCAACGATGGCGATATTGTCTTGTTAGGCGAATATGATGAGATGGACAAGGTAGGGAAGGAGCTCGAAAATGAATACCCCACTCAAGATTTTGGAACGCCTCGGAAGTTTATGGGGACGACGATTGATTATGATAATGAGACGGGCCGAACGACCTTGGACCGCATGCGCCAAATTCATTCTCTCCAAAAGAAATATCACTTAAAGTATGATCCTTCGATCGAAACGGCGCTTCCTGTTGATTTTGACGACCAATGGCGGCGAATCAAAGGCGTGCAGACGTTGAGAGGTGAAGAAAAAGCCAAGAAGACGGCTCAATTCCAACAACTCATTGGGGAGTTGATGTCTATTAGCAGATCCGTCCGATTCGACATTGCCTACGTTGTGACAAAACTTGCCAACCTTGGACAGTATGCCAATGACTTTTTGATTGCTAACGCCATGCGAGTACTTCAGTATGTTTCAAACACGATAGAATTTGATTTGACACTTGCTCCCAACGAAAGCACCAACGACGTATTTCAGGGTCAAATCAGTACCACTTTCGATGACAATGATCGGCACAAGGCGACGATTGGTATTGTGGTGTTGAAGCACGGTCTCATCAGTTGGCAATCGGAGCCAATTGAGGATCCTGAACTCACCCCCATCGAGGCAGAAATCCAAGCTCAAGCTCTCATAGTCACTGAATTGCAATACTTGAACATGGTTAATCATTTCCTTCTTACTGGTGGCGAATATGACCGAACCAAGCACAAGAAGGCAGAAGACATCATTCTGTCGAACGGACCCAATCTCCATGCTTACGCCCGGCGATAATGATCACCGTATGTATAATACATAAGCCTTTACCTATCGAATTATATGAAGTAGCTATCACAAGCGGTTTGTGCCTTCAGGGTTCTATTATGAGGTCGCTTGCTTTATTAAATCAGTACGGCATAATTCATCAGCACAACTTTATTTATGTTGTAACTTGTAAATGCTTGGGATAACCCATAGAAACAGTCGAGTTTCTAGAGCACGTCCTTCGCCTATATGAAATGGTGCAAGGGTGCGACTGACTGTAATGTGCGATAGGAACAAGATTGGAAGAAGTTCATGAAGGGAGACAATACCGGATCGCTGGCACTTTCAATTACGGTTTCTACTATTTCTGTAGCATTTATGAGTCGAATGAAAGCAACCACCGACACAATGGCTAGTCTAAATAGTGTTCTCGTCCTTCACTGATGACACATATAATGGTGAGAAAAGTACGGTTTTCGCTAGTCAGTAGCGACTTTGAGATGGCCTACTATGTTTTAGCCGGTGGCCTTTTCATCTAGACAAAGTTTGACGGGATTTGACGGAATTTGTCGATTTGTCGATTTTGGCCCATTCGGCCTAGGGGTTGGTCGCACCAAAAACACGTAAAATGTGCAATAACGAGCTCGATACCGATAAAAGCAGAAAAAGCAATACTTGGGATTTATAGAGCAAAATGCCGGCTTCATGCTAGGTGGCTTTGTTTTCTGTAAGCCTTTATCCCGACTGAATAAATCGCAAAATCGACCATTCAAAAAACGTCAGATCGCATGAGATCGGTTCCAAAAAGTTTTGACTTTGAGACTTATGAGCCAATTACTATAAAGATAGAGACGTGCTGAATGTGAAGGTTACTTCAGATTTCCATTTACCTCTTTTGATGGTGCATTTTACGTCAATCAATTGAGGTTAATTCACATACGGTTAGGCGCGATGATCCGAGAAAACCCCAAACCCCAGTCGTCGATGTCAAACATCAAAAAAAATCATGAAAATTTATTTGTGGTGTTTTATGGTCTATATGACTGGTAGACACCGATAAGCCTATTTTTGGCAATTTTTTTGGTGTGGAATTTTGTAATAATCGACCTATAACCTATTGGCACTTATACTGGACTAACCAACCGTTTAGCATGTCAATGAAGTGATTGATGAGCCCAACAGTAAAAGATTCTTTCACTTGTTTGTATTCCCATCATTCACCTACATGTGCTTTTCGTTTACGGCATATTCTATTCACAATAAAGTCATCACTTGAAATCCTTATACGACCACTTCTCGGTGACCCTGAGAGTACACTTGCGCCTCTTCGCCACCAGCAATCTTACCTCCACCTTACCGAGCTTCTTCAATCCCAAAACGGCTTCGTTCATTACACTTTCCAGTCGGTTGCACCCTTGCACCACGTCATGGACGAAGAAAGTGCTCCAGAAACCAACGCGACCAGATCAAACAACAGGATAGTGTTTACTATCGAGCGTTTACTCTGTTATTTCAGTCTATGGATCACAAGCATTACGCAATTTGTTTATGAGGCACCAGGGCCAATGTTTCTTTATACAAGATGGTTAGATCCAGAATAATTTCTTATGCTTATTCCAAGGCATGGTTCTTCAACAACTTGTTGAGTTCGGAATTGGGATCTTCGTACAACTCGGTGAACAGCCCGTCTTCAACGATCTCCCCTTGTTGATTGAACACAATCACCCGGTCACTGTTGCGGATGGTCGACAACCGGTGGGCAATGTTGATGATGGTAACACCTAGATCGCGGTTAAGCATCAACAAGTTGCGCATGACCAACTCCTCGGATATCAGGTCGAGCGCCAGCGTCGCTTCGTCCAAAATGAGCATCCGCGGACGACGAATAAGCGTCCGCGCCAACGAGATCCGTTGCCGTTGACCACCACTAAGCTGAGTCAGATTCAGGGGGCCGATGACGGTGTCGAGACCTTGAGGCAAGTCACGAATGAAGTTGAGGGAGTTGGAAAGACGCATGGCTTCATTGAGTTCCCCTTCGGTAGCATCGCGCTTACCAAACACCAAGTTATCCCTGATGGTGCCCAGGAAAAGCAACGGTTCTTGTTGGACATAGCCCATTTGACTGCGGTAGAAGTTAAGGTTCAAGTCCTGGATATCGTGGCCGTTGACCGTCACCGAACCCGTGAGGGGGTCGTAGAACCGCATGAGCAATTGCAGGACCAGCGACTTACCACTACCGGAAGGTCCCACAAGACACACGTTTTCGCCAGGGCGAATGCGCACGTCTAAGTGGCTAAACACTTCCGAGTTGGGTCGCAGCGGATAGGCAAATTTAACATTATTGAAGGCAATTTCCCCATACAAGTCGTCGACCTTCTTGCCCTTGGAAGTAGTGATCAGAGGCTTAGAGTCGCTAAGCTCAAAGATACGCTCCGCCGCTCCGACCCCCTTCATGAGCTCAGTATAAAAGTTACCGAGACCAAATACCAGCGACCCCGTGTATACAGCGTACATCATAAATGACGACAAGTCACCGATGGTCATTTCCCCCTGGCCGATGAGCTTGGTACCGATGACCAAGAGACTGATCAACGTCACGTTACCGAGGAAGCCGTTAAAGGCATTATACATCCCCGAAAGCTTGCCTTCGTACACCGACAGGTTAAAGATATTTTTGATTTCCTGGTTATAGTCGTGGACCATGGCCTGTTGTTGGGAGAACAGCTGAATCGTCTTAAGCCCGTTAAGTTTCTCCTCTGTCACCTTGGTCATGGCCCCGAGGTTCTCCTGGATTGTCCGCAGCAACTTCTTGATCCGACGCCCGTACACCATCAGCATGACGATCAACGGAGGGAAGATTGCCAGCATGCAAAGACAGAGCTTCCACAGCACGTAGCACATCATCAGAAGCCCCACCATCCCCGAAATGAGCAGGCGCACCCCGTCACTGATGTTGCCACTTAAGGTTTTGGAAATGATCTGAGCGTCAGCCAGCAACCGCAGAATTAAGTCCCCCGTCTTCATCCCCAGCTTGCTGGGACCGACGTCGAAAAAGTACAGGTCCTGGCACAATATCTTCGAGAACAACCGCAGCCGTAACCGAGCCACAAGCCGTTCCCCGACGGAACGAAGCAAGTAGGTGCGACCAAAGTTGGCCAACGCTCCCACGGTGAATAATGCTCCCAATGCCATGTAGAATTGATGAGCGGGAAGTCCCAAAATAATCGTTTGTTGTTCAGTAGGAGCAAACTCCGTCACCACTTGCTTTTTGTCTTTATCGTTGTCATCGTCATTGTCATCGAGGGGTTTAGCAGTGTCGATGATTTTGCCAATGAAGAGGGGGAGCGACATCAGCACCAGCGACGTGACAATGATACATCCAAACGCTAACGCCAAGAGCTTGTATTCAGGACGAGCCAATCGGAGCAATCGGCGAATCTCTTGCTTCACATGGCCCTTAGCAGGAGTGGTAGAGGTTGTCGCTGCTAGCCGAGGAGACAGCAGAGATAACCACCGAACACCAATGTGAGGACGAGCAAAGTGGCTGGGATGAGGTGATGAGCGGACCACAGTTCCCCGATACGCTCGAAACAACGACGGGAGAACCAGCCGGCCTATACCAATCATGGGGGGAGCGGGGTGTGCGTAGGGTTGGGTTGTGGTTGAGTTCACAAATCACCGGCGCTCGCTCACTTTTGGTTATATGCAGGTGTGGCACGGCAATATGGCAAAAGCTGGGGTATAGAGTAAGGACACGGATATAACCATTTGGGGATTATCGGGATTTTACATTACCATCATGTTACTAACAACAAGTGGTTTTGGGTTTTGGTGTGAATTTTTGGCAATTCCACAATGGCTGGAGAAGTTAACCGAAATCGAATTTCTAGGTGATTGCAAATCGCGTTTTCAACGGTAAACGGATTTAAGCCAAAAATTAGTTATAGAGTACGGCTATCAACGATACCACCTAATCTTTTTGGGTTTTTTATCTTATTCATCTAAACAGTTTGGTAAATTTACGAGTAGTTGCATTGGCCCCAGCCCGAAGCCCACCAGGGGTCATCGTTGGAGTCACACTCGTCAAGGTTGTCCTTCCAGCAGTCACCAATCTTGTTGCCATCGCCATCTTGGACAAACAAGTCGTAGCCGCCTTCTCTGGGGTAAAAGTTCAACATTCTCCCGGGGTTGTTGGGGTCTTCAAACGTCGCCTTGGTGGGGTTGTCGTTACCGCCTTCAAAGAACACGTGCTTAGCGTTGTCAAGCTCTCTAGCTCTCCAGCACGAATCTTCGTAGTCGCCGACGGCGTACACCCTGGTACCCATCAGCAGCAGAGCCCGCCAGTAGATCTTAGCGGTGGAAGCAGCGGCAACAGCAGCCATGGTGATAATAGCGGTAATCTTCATAATTGTAGTTTGAAAGTTGGTAGAAGGTTGTGGATTAATTCAATTGATTTAAACCACCTATTTATACTCCGTGGACGATGGACACGTGGGATGGATCCCATGGACCTTCAATTGCACATGTACCATTGAATCACCCTGATGCCGTGTCTAGTTACCCTACCTTATTTTGTTATTTCGTTGGAATTGGAATTGTTCAATTGCACAATCGTGTAAAAGCATAGGACGATATAAAATGAAAACAATTGAAACATCCAATGGATAGTGTAATCCGTCAGCATCAAAACTCAAACTTTTCGAAAACTATTTTGCTAATGGGTGCCGCTGGTGGTGCTGATTTGGGATTCGTCTTCAATCGCTTTGCAGAAAGCTGGGCATTTTTACGCTCCATGACATAGCGGCACCAATCGAGCCAAAATGTCGGTACCAGCATATATTTCATCTTAAACAATGAAGCCTAAGCTTTTGTTAATATGTTGATTCCATTCTCCCTGTTTAGACTGTTATAGGGGATTGACCCGTGTCATGAAAGACCATATCATTAAACCATCCAAGTGTCGCGTGGGGAATATCTTTCGGAAATCATGAACGATGTCGCAAATACGTATATCCCCCTGCATTAGGCTAATTTCATTGTCAAGCCAATAACCTACAACATCGACCCTTGATTTAGTAAGAAAGTAGGTACCCACGTTGCCCAAGGGACGAACGGAAGTTGTGCCGCATCTATTGTTTTATGCACCGACCTCGTATTTGCTATTGTGAAACAATATATTAGGGGAAACCAGCGCAAATGGTTTCCAAACACTAAATATAGGCTGATGATGTTGAATCCGTTCCTAATTGCAATTTCTGGTGTGTAGAAAAGGCTTTTTAGTTTTTTTCACGATTTTATAAATATCTGAGTGAATACAAAGGAAATGTCAATAGCAACACCGTTTGAGTCTGACAAACCCAATGAGCTCATAACGAATGGAAGACTGTATATATATTTGCGCTTCACGGTTATACTTGAGACCATTTGACTTAGTCACCTGGTTACATCACAATAAACTATACGAGAATTCACTTTTGTCCCACTTTCACTAAGACATCTGAAGAACTGTTTTCGTGGTATTGATGGTATTCTATTTACGATACCGAGTAACGTTTCATGACGAGGGTGATGCCGGGAACGGCCTCGGTGACTTGATGACGATTGTACTCCACGAGTTGGGTGCCGGAGAGGTATACAGTAAGGTGATGGGCTCGTCTAAACGTATGGACGTCCAAGAATGTCAAGAGGGGATTATCTTGTAAGTTAAGCACGCGAAGGTTGGGGAGGTACTTTGTAAGCGGATATTGCAACTGGAAGTTACCGAGCCAGCAACTTCTCAACTCTAGCGTGGTCAACAGCGGCGGTAGGTGTTCGATCCATTCGTCAGTAACTTCACAAAGCGGGTTACCGCTAAGCACAAGCCGACGAAGCGTTGGCGGGACTCGGAGATGACAAGCATCGCCACCTCGAAGGAGTACTCCCGTCAAGTCGAGGGTATGAAGACGACCAAACCTAAGGAAAATGCGGAGCCATTGCTCGACATACATAGTCCCGATTTCACAGTCCCGAAGAGCTAGCAGCACGAGCTTATCTCGAAAGCTAGGGTTTTGCAGGGCACAAATGACAAACAGAAGGATCACTGTTGATACCACGGTAGGATTCTCCATAAGCATAAGCCGAGCGTCGATCACCGCCAGCCACTGCGATATCGTATGGTCAAAGTACGACTGAGCTTCTCGCAGTGGAGGACAAGCAATGGCTTCCATCAACAACCTCATTTCTCGAGCAAATTCAACATAGCCCGGACCAGTTCTGACGATTCTCACTTCAAGCAGCTGGGGAACCAGGTGACGATAGTGACGACTGGTCTTGATCAATTCAAAGAACTCGGCTAGACCTAGCACTAGTTTATGGTGACCTCGATGGAGGTTTCGCTGGTTGGTGATGAGCTGGGGACCGCGGTACACTCGGGCCTCGGCTACAGCCACTGCCTGAGGATTTAGACCTGGAGTTTGAGCTATATCGATACACTCGTCCACCGACATGTGTTCAAACACCTTGAACATGACCTCGTTGGGGAGATCATGGAGGGCAGCGCTCATTTAGGGACGATCAAGCGGATTTCCAATCGGGGTTGGTGGAAATGAGATAAGGTGGACCGGTGACGTCACCGCACTCGAGATAGACTGGAGATAGTGAGGCGCCTAAGGGCTAGACCGAGGTGACAGGCAACAGGGGGATTGAGTGATGATGATAGCGATAACTCGCTAACCACTTTGGTGAATCCGCTAACGACAAAAAGAACGTTAGCGACGGCAAAAGAAGTAGCGTTGCGGCGACAGCTACTATTCGATTTTAGGGGGCACATAATCGAGCATGATTTGGACAAGTATGGAAGCCTAGTTATATGCAGGCCACCTTGGTGGTAAGAACTTAGTCGACCCCATTGTGGGAAAAATCAAGAAGAGGTTGAGAAAAATGGGGTGGTAGTCATTAGCCACGACTATATTTAGTTAGTGTAGTTAGTGGTCTAACTAACAAAGTGGCAAAAACCATGGGGAGGTATTAAGCTATTGATAACGGTAGTTATTGGTGAGGGCTCTGCCGGAAGACTTCCGACAGCCGGGAGTGTCGCCACCTGCGGCACCGTCGCGCGAATTTCACTAACAATCATCTTGGGCCACCGAGAACCCACCCTCCTTCGCCATGTCCACCTGTGCCTACAAGCGGACGCTGATCATAGGTCGGGGCAAGTTTGGCATTGTCTACAAGGGCTACCACAAACAGACCAAGCAAAATGTCGCGATCAAGGTGCTCAATTTGGACACGGAGGAGGACGAAATCATGGACGTCCAGCAAGAAATCCAGTTTTTGCTGGAGTTGAAAAACGTCCCCAACGTCACCCGTTACTACGGACTGTTTCTTAACGATACCAAGTTGTGGATCATCATGGACTACTGTGCTGGTGGCTCCGTCCGCACCCTCCTAAAGCCAGGGGTATTCGAAGAGAAGTACGTCGGTGTGCTTCTCCGCGAGGTGCTCTACGGGTTGCTGGCTGTCCACAAGCTTGGCGTCATTCACCGGGACATTAAGGCTGCTAATATCTTAATTTCCAAGGAAGGCCACGTCCAGCTTTGTGATTTTGGTGTCGCTGCCAAAACCCTGAATCTGGCCAAGCGGACGACGATGGCGGGGACGCCGTTCTGGATGGCTCCCGAAGTGATTAGAGAAGGTGATTCCTATGACTCTAAAGCCGATATCTGGTCGCTTGGTATTACTATATATGAGATCGCTCTGGGTAACCCTCCCTACTGTGATAAGGATGCCATGTGGGCGATGCTGATGATTCTGAAACTGCAACCACCGCGGCTCGAAGGACGAGAGTACAGTGCTGTGCTTAAGGAGTGCATTGCCCTTTGTCTTGACGAGCTGCCCGACGAACGACCACTGGCCGATGACTTGCTCAAGTGTCGGCTTGTTCGCCAATACAAAAACACCCCGCGCACCATCTTGCGAGAAGTGATTAGTCGCTACCTTCTTTGGCGGGATCGTCACCAGCGAGAATCCGTATATGATGATGCTCAGCTGATCGTGCTGGAGCTTCCTCGCGATGATCGCGACTTCCTGGTCAAATGGGACTTTGACTCGTTGCTGAGTCGAGAATACATCATTGAAAACGACATCGAACCCGCTGCCGAAGATCCTCACCACGATGCCTTTGGCGTGTACACTGCGTACCACCAAGCTCATTCAGCGGCTGATGATACTTACCAGCTGATGCCAACCATTGGCGCGCTGATGGCCTCGGGTGGACTTAATCTGAGTACTCGTTACGCCAATAGCTCCACCCTAAAGGCTCCGGGGGCTCTGGGCGATGATCTGGAAGTACCCAAGCTGTTAGCCAAGTTATTTGCCGAAGAGCTCGAAGAGACTCACGCTAACAAATCGGGCTATGAACCACCGCAAGCTCCTCATAGCTATAACCACGAACGCACCGAGCTGCCCATCATCGAGATCCCCGATATGGAAGCCCTTAGTCTCGAGGCTCCTACACCCACACTGACGACCCTGGCAGCTCCCGATAAGTTCCCCACCACCACCAAACCCCCGCAATTACTCCACAGTCAGCTGGCTCTGGCGCAGCTCGAGCTGAGGTTCCAGAACCTGGCGCCGCGAGCTCGCAAGAAGACCATCTCCAACTCGTTGGGACTGACGAGTACCATTCAGATCCAACTGCACACGCCTCCCTACGCTGGTCCCCAACTAAAGACACCGCTGCCCAAGCCACCAGGAACCATGGCGGCAGCGATGGCTCTGGCGCTGGCTAATGCTCTGCCGCTGAAGATGAAGCCATTGGTGGTAGGAGGAGCCAATCCCCTTTTACAACCAATTAACTTCAAAAATGAAAGCCAAAGCACGCTGCCCCAACCGCTGGTAGCGCTGTCGACAGCTACTCTGACGCTGGCACCGCTGGTAGTGCTGGCCAAAGCTCCAGCCAAGCGCAAACCGGGTTTCCATCTCCAAATGCCCACTCCCACCGCTCCCAACCCATTATCGCTGCTTACCGGACCTCAGGAAGACGATAACGTCAACCAATTTGGCATTAATCCAGCTCAGGCAGCAGCCATCCCCATGGTGATGACTCCAGTAGCCGAAACCAAGGATGAAGGGAACATTGGTAGCAGCACTACTAATACCAGCTCGAGCCTTCCAGCACCACCACCATTACCAGCAGCCGCTCCGCCTCCCACGACTCGCAAGCGGTCGATGACGACGGTGGACTCGTCGCTGGCTCCTCCCATGATCCCGCCGCTGTTACCTCGACAGAATACCATGGGGATGACGTCGCCGATGGCCCTGGCCCACCACGCCAACAAGTTCCCCCACGTGCCCCCGGTATCGCTGGAGATCTTTGTCGACCTGACACCTCGGGCCAAGTTGGTGGGGGAGGTGGAAAGCATGATCCGGCTTCTCACCCACGGGTTGGAGGTGTTGGAGGATCAATTAGCATGAGGTGGAGATGACATACACATTACTCGACCGGAAATTAGATTTAGTGACGAATATATATGACGAGCTCGGGATGGGATTGGTATCCGTCCCCATTGTGATTAACATTGCCACTTCTCGTGGTTGACTATTTAATGAGGTAACTCCCACACCTCGTAGTGGTAAATATTCAAAGTTAGACTAAGTTCACCTTCTTGATACGATAATGTTGATGACCTAAATAGAGCCAAGATAATCTCGGTAACGGTAAAAAGGATCGGGACACAATCTTGAATTTTGTTCTTGATTACGAACGCGGATAAGAAACCGTTGAGATTTAGTGTGATCATGCCATCTACAGCGATCAATTGCAAATTGTAGTAATTTCTTGCGTTCAATGGCAATCGAAGCACTTTCTTTCGTCAAATGTCTGAATATCAAATGGTGACACCCAAGGCCAGACTTTGGTAGGGCATAATACCGTGTTATCCTTTTTGGATGATTATCTTTGGTGTGGGGGTTTCCCCCACCTAAGACCTGACATAACCGTTACACTAAACAAACGGGGGACGCAACACGAGCTAATGTAGGGTAATCACGAGCTCAAGTCGAAGATTATGGAAAACTAGAATAATTGTTTCTCATTACCATATGGTTGCTAATTTTCAGCGTCTTGTTGCTAGTTGTACCATGGCCTGTAAAGGCCCGTAAGACTCTATTGGACTCGTACTGACCCTAACTCTGGGATGTCGGCAAACTATTATAGGATTATTTCGGAGTCTTCCAATCATTCAACCCCTGCCATGGTGACATATCTCAGCGGGCTAAAAAATGATGAAAGGGACCCGATAGTGTGATTGTCAAAATGATGCTTGATGGAAACACTAGACTCAAGCTTCTTATCTCCATATAGCATGGAATTAACGTTAATGTAATTTCTGTCGAAGAAACCCCCGCAGGCCTTATTAGGTTATGGCGTCTCCAAACTAGTCAACACTTGCTGTTGACGAGACTGCTACGTAACTGTTTCCATCACTACATTGATGATTGTCTAGGTGGTCAATCCAATCGGGCCATCGGTAGAACCGAATTTCCAATGCTTTAATTCGTTTTATTGATTCCACCCTTATTAGCCAGTGCTTTAAGCTCGTGGTTCGGAATTCCTATTGGACCAATTGTTGACGATCCCAATAAAGCCGATGTGCTGATAAATATCTCCTTAAACATGGCTGAGCTAGCAAGAGCGATCCATGATTGCGCTGTTACTCAACCATAGCTAGGTAATTTGACCAACCGTGATGGGTTATCAATATACGGAGATTGTAATGTCAATATTTAAGCGTTAAACGATTCAAAAACAAGGCACAGGGGCTGCTGCATTGTGGTTAAAGGTCGAATCGATTCACGTGGAATCTTTTTCACCGACCAAACCGTGACTCTTCGGTAGGCGCACGACCGATTTTTCCCCGTTATCACCGTGCATGTATGTATACTCCTACCTTCGCCATAAGAGAACTGGTGTTTTTCAACGGCTCACGGCTATGGGACGGCCTCGGACAGGTGGTTGCAACCTGTGTCGACGTCTCAAGATTGGTGTAAGTACCCTCGTCAAGACAGGGCAGCAAACGGACTCATGACTAACCTTTTTCAGTGTAGCAAGGACAAACCCAAATGCGAATATTGCACGGCTCAGGGCAAAGAATGTGTGTATGAAGACGTACCTGTACCTTCTGCCACTAATGGTAAAGTGAAGAAGCGAACCCGCAAGCCTCGAACCAAACGAAACGACAAGCTAACGACGACAAAGCCAGTGACACCTCCTCCCGAAGTGGAACCTACGGAGCTATCATTGCCAACCGATGACGTCGAGCTGCTCAACTTTGACGACATCCCCACCGTGTTGGATGACTATCTGTACTTTAGACAATCGCAAGGACGGCTGCTCAGCTTGACCAAGCATGATTTCAGTAATAACGCCTATCTGTTGACCAAGATCGAACAGGCGTTATTTACGAGCCATGGTCCCGACTTGATCTCCGCTCACATCGACTCGCCACTAAACGACTTCTTGATGAGTATGAACAGCGTCCAACGCCAGCTTGGCGTATCGATGTATGAGTTCCGATTGCTCCATTTTTTCAACGTGTGGAGTCAGAAAACCCTTTTCCAAAGTCGAGATAAGGTCCAGTTGGAGCTTTGGACTCGTGTGCTCCCGCAATTGTTCAATACCAAGGAGCTTGTACGTAAAGCGGTGTGTTCGTTCCTGGCGATTGCCCTTTTGGCTCAACAATACCCGCAATTCTTGCTCGATGATAACTATTCTCCCTCGGACTCGGCGACAAAACTATTCCAGTTTGGCATGGATAGCTTCGGTAAGCTTGTCGAGTACATTTTGCGAGGATTGGCTCGTATCAACCTGGACGAAGACGTGTCGTTGGACGAGCTCCAGGCGTTATTCTTGGGCCAAACAATGATGTTTGCTACGCTTGCCTGTCTGCTGCGGAAACTGCTTCCTGCCGTTGACTTTGATACCCGTAACGACGTCCTTTCCATCGCTCGAGGATTGCTGGCGACGTTACATCGGTGCAGCAATCGTCTCAATACCGGTGTACTCAGTGATATTGTCACCATCGTTGAAGAAACGGAGATTCTGGCTAATACCCCATTACCGCTGGAACTGAAATCGCCATCGCCACCATCACTGCCTAGCGAATACCCTATAAGTCAACACTTGCTGCAGGAACTTGAAAATGCTAATTATGATGCCAAAACCACGGCTACGCTCCGAACAGCCATCCGCATCTTTAATTTTTGCATTCGCCAGAGTATTGAGTTTACATCACCAGTACCATTCTACCGGTTTCTTGCTCTTTGCGACGATAGCTTCCGCGAACTCATCTATGCCAAACAACCGCTTGCGCTTGCGTTCATGGCCATCATCAGCTCCATCTATCTCATGACTCGCAACTGGTTCCATCGACGACTTAATATTTGGGTCGATTACCTTGAGTGGTATCGGTGGTACCAGCCAGTCCCTTATCCATGGGAGATAGCCATGTACCACGTTGTCCTCGACTACGAGTACACCATTGACGACTATGACGATTGCATTACTTTTGATTTCAACGCCAAGTGGGATGAGCTCTTTGCGAGTAATAAACCGATGCCCAACCCTATACCCAACTCTAACTAACCACAACTAACCCTGTATATACTATACATTTTAATGATAATTTCTCGAGATATGATGATAGATCATCGAGCTAATGGTCCCGTTTTATTCGAGCCCGTTTCGACGACGGCTCCGATAGCAGTTCGGCAGCTCGCGCCAGCTTGGTCTGAGCTTTGGAATGGTCAATATCAGCTAATTGGTCGTCCACGGCCAGCGTTGGGGTTTCGTGGATCACTGGAGGTGCCGTTGCCTCCATCGCCGCCACGGCCTCAGCCTGCTGGGCTGCCTGGGCGAGCTGGGCCGCTTGTACAGCGGCTTCGGCCATGGATACCGGGTTGGTGGGAGGCATGGCCATGGCACTGGTAGTGGTAGTGTTATTGGTGTTACTGGCGTTGGTTTGTTCGGCACAGTCGTGACAGTGTTCAATAAACGTCTTGGAGTTGGGGAACATCTTCTTACACTGACGACACCACCCCGAGTCCTTAGTCTTTGCGTCTTCGCCCGGCATGAGGTGTTTAACGTCCTTGACGTAATGAACAAGCCGTAAGTGGCGTTTGAGCACGTCGAGCCGAGTAAACATCCCGCCGTTGCGATGGCACGGCATCTCCATGTCGTAGTAGGGACACTTGAACTTGGGGGTGCCGTGGCAGCGGACGTGGCGGCTTAAGTCCAGCTGTCGCAGAAACGCCCACTGGCAATCAGGGTAGGTACAAGGAAACGGGCGCGTGGTGGGATCGTAGAGATCACCGTTTTCCACGGAAAACGTGTGCTGGTTGCTAGCAGCGGCTGGTGGGGGTTTGGGGTGGTTGTCGACTTGGTGTCGAGCGACAAGGGCCACGGGGACATGGGGTCCCGCGAGCGCCGCGGCGGCGTTGTCGGCTTTTGCTGCGGGTGATTGTTGGTGGGGAGAATAAGGGAACGGTGGCGCCATCCCGCTGGCGTAGGCAGCGGGCTTGGGTGGCTTGGAGCCGGGTTTACTCTCGAGTCCCGGGGCCATTTGTGTGAAAAGGCGTGCGGCGTCGGTTGCGGCTCAGAAAGAAAAAAAGGTCGCACTCGATCGACGAGCGATGAACAATTTTTTTTTTTCCGGGCCGGTGAGTAAGAGGAGGAGATTGAGAGAGATCGGACCACGATGACGTCAGCGCGCAAAAAGATTTGGCTCCACACAAAATCACGTAAATTAAAGCTAAGGAGAGGCGACCTGTGCAGTACAGGATCCGTGCGCTTAGATTAACGTTAGTAATTTCATACAAATAGCAAGCCTACCAAGAATATAAGACCATCGGCTGCTACCCCCACCTCCATCAATTTATCAAATTTATCATGAGCGCTGTAAGTAATCTACCCAGAGCTGCTGCCATTGACCCTTGACCATCAATTGACTCGATTAATGACTCTCAATTGGCTCGACCAACCACCCTTCAATTGACTCGAATAACAACCGTCAATTGACCCATTTGGTAGGGATTTTGAATATATACTAACCGACTCAGGTCCAAAAGAATATTCTCAAGTTTGCTGGCGACGACGGGTCGTACAAGCGGTTAGCGCTGAGCTTCCGGGACACCATCGAAAAGGGAGGTCGCTTCTCCCCCGAAGCCGGTCGCTACCACTTGTATGTGTCATACGCCTGTCCCTGGGCTCACAGAACCTTGATTACTCGAGTACTCAAGGGATTGACGGGGATCATTGGCTTATCTGTGGTTCATTGGCACATGGATGGTCAAGGGTGGAGATTTGCTACTCCTGAAGAGCTCTCGGAAAACAAGGGCGATTTCTTTGGTACTGCTGACCACTTGTACAACTTGGAACGTATTCGTCAGCTTTACTTCAAGGCTGACCCCAACTACGGTGGTCGGTTCACCGTGCCTGTACTTTGGGACAAGAAGGAAGAAACCATTGTTAACAACGAATCGCTGGAAATCATCCGCATTTTCAACACGGCATTCAACGACTTGATCGACGAAAAGTACCGCAAGGTCGACTTGTACCCGTCGTCGTTGCAACTGGAGATTGACGAGCTTAACGGCTGGATCTACGATAACGTCAACAACGGTGTGTACAAGGCTGGGTTTGCCACCGCTCAGGAAGTGTACGATAAGGAGTGTGCCAACGTGTTCAAGCACTTGGACAAGGTCGAAGCCATCTTTAACGATCGTCACGCTCAAGGGCAAAAGTACCTTACTGGTAACACCCTTACTGAAGCCGACGTGCGGTTGTTCACCACCATCATTCGGTTTGACCCCGTTTATGTGCAACACTTTAAGTGCAACATTGGTATGATTCGGTACCAATATCCCCACATCCACCAATGGGTACGGGAATTGTACTGGGGCATCCCGGCGTTCAACGAAACCACCCACTTTGACCACATCAAGTTGCACTACACCAAGCTGCACCCGGCCATCAATCCTCATGGGATTACTCCCTTGGGTCCTGTGCCTAACATCTTGCAACTTGACGATGCCTAGGTTAGAGTAATGAGTAATGAACATGCTAATGAGAAACACAGCTTTTAGTCAACCAACATCCTATTTGATTTTTAAATTACTTCGAACTAAAGGTTCAATCTGAGACAAAAGACTAGTATTTAACAAAAATGACGACCAAATACCCTTGTTTTCTAATTTTTTATCTTTCATGTGTGGATTGGCTGGGTAGGAGCCATGGCTGCAAATCATCGGTAGGACAAAGCCTGAGTTTTTCCCCTTTGCGGAACGCGTAGGCTGATCCATACTGTCAACTGAAAACACAAAAGCCTCCGGTGTCTTATCTCGGGTTTAATCGGAAACCGTTCCTTTTCCTCTAAGCCTTTCTTTTTCCACCAGACGCGTCTGTCAGTAAAGACGTGGCGCGACCACACCCAACGGTGGGAATCCCCCCACAACTAAAAAAGTGCGCGATATGGGTTTTCGGTGCATTGACGAGATCGCACTGGCTAAACCTAAAATTGTGAAATGGCCCTAAACGCTTGCTACGAGGTGTTCCATGGAGCCGGGTGACATGACAACGGAACCCCGGACCACGTCGAATGGTAAACAAACACCCAGATTTTTCATCTCACTAAAAAAATCATAGAATTTCCGCCCTAATAAAAACACAGCCTCACCTATCTCTTTGGGCATAGATGTAGTGATAACACGACAGTTTACTCGCTCGACAAACTACCCCAACTGAGAATGGCCATCGCCTGATAAAACCGGGTTTTGGGTTGGTAAATATCCCATATGAAACAAAAACATGTTCATAAACGACATGTTTGAAGTCAGATAAAACAATAATCACTAATGACTCAAATAATTGGGCTTTGGCGGCTCGCTCAACGTAGTCGGTCGACATTCCGCAAAAACGCTGCCTTGATATTTTAGCTCACACTATTATGCATGGGGGCGAACCGAAAAAATTTGACGACTTCCACCATCGATGAGAGGTAAGTGACTAACGGCCACAGCGACGACGACGCCGCTAATGCCGTGAGGTGATCACCGTAATAACCACAGGACTAACCAGCTAGATTATAAGGTAGTTGTCTTGGGCGCCGGGGGTGTGGGTAAGTCGCTGGTGACGGTACAATTCGTCCAGGGCGTGTACGTCGAGCTGTACGACCCCACCATCGAGGACCTGTACCGCAAGCAGATCGAGATTGACGGCCGGGCGTGTGACCTCGAGATCTTGGACACGGCTGGCGTGGCCCAGTTCACGGCCATGCGCGAGTTGTACATCAAGCTGGGCAAAGGGTTCTTGTTAGTGTACCTGGTGGACGACGAGAACTCGTTAAAGGAATTGTTAGCGTTGAGAGAACAAGTGCTACGCATCAAGGACTCCGACAACGTCCCCATGGTGCTCATTGGCAACAAGTGTGACTTGGAGGACGAGCGGGTGTTGCTGATCGAGGACGGGATCAAGGTGCTGAAGGACTGGGGGATGGTCCCCTTCTACGAGACGCTGGCGATGTACAAGACCAACGTCGACGAAGCGTTCATCGACGTCGTGCGGCAGATCATGAGGATGGAAGCTCAGGTGCTGGCGGAAAAGAAGAAGGAAAAGGCGGCGAAGCAGCAGGTCCCTGGCGACGCCACCACCGACACCAAGCCTCCGCTGCGGGCGGTAACCGATGCTGGCACCGTACCCCCGACCAAGGAAGCCTCTGGCGCTGCTCCTGCTCGCCAGCTTCAACTGCAAAAGGCTAAGCTGGACACGGGCAAATCCAAGTGTTGTGTCATTGTTTAGCGGGTCTCTGGCAGTCCTCTGAAAAACCAACCTCCTTTGGGAAAAATTAACAATTAAATTAAAAAAAAAATTCTAACGAAACGTGGAGGTGGGGACCATGGAACTCCGAACCCTCTTACCAATGTGACGTCGTTCATTTTTTTTTTAATTTTTTTATTCCCATTATTGCGAGCATATTTCGGTATTCCTTCCCCTTAATAAATGTAATGAGCATCTCCGGCGATTTTGTGGCGGCGCCTCCCGAAGATGCCGCTCCTCCACATAAACCGTTGCTAAATACTCTCGCCACCACTTTTCTTCACTAACTCTTAGATTGACCATCACTGACTAAGAGTTTCATGGCCCCACCACCAATCCTCAGCAAGCGAGATGGGGCCGGTGTCGCCGGCTACGTCATCATCCCCGTGGCAGCGTTGTGTGTGCTTATCTTCATCCTTGTCCATTTCGTCCACTCACGACGTCGACAAAACCAGAACCAAGGTCAACCAGATAATGGCAATCGCCATGTCCAACCTCTCCCTATTGGCTTACTCCATTTAGGTCATGGTTCCGGTCACCACCATCATCGTCATGACCATAGTGCTACCGCTGATGACCGAGGACAAGTGTATTTCGGTACTGAGCCGGCTCAGGACCCAGTACCCATGTATACCAAGTATCCTACGGAGCCACCTCCTGTTTACGACCCTAAACAACCGGTTCATGTGCGTACCAGTGATGTTGGCGACACGAGTGTTCCGCGAACTAGTGGTGACACTACTACTGTCGAAAATGCTCAACAAGTGAGCCAAGTGATTGATGCTAGTGATGTCCCCGAATACCCGGCTCTGCTGCCACAACCCAATGGTAGTCATCGATAATTAATCATGTTGATTGCTGTCTCACTATCACTTTAACTTATTTTTATGGCTTGATTTTTGTTTAATCATTATTGATTGCTACGACAAACGTTTCAGTTCAATCCATATGTCAAACCGGGGAATGGCTTGGTTCAGACCCATTCCGGTATCCGATGGAGGATTCTCGGCCGGCTTTGTGGTAATTGGGACCTAATTGTGACAAATCGTTTTTGTCTCTGTCCCACATTACCACAATGGGATTTTTGTGACACTGATAATGGTATGAAAGCGGTAACCAACCTTGAAGCCAGTCCTGGCATTGTCGTGATCATATTTTATTCGTAATAAAGTTACATATTTTTTCTTTCTAACTACCAAAGAAAACACTAGGTTTAGGTGTTCATGTAGGTCAGAGGGTCGACCCCTTCGGCAGGGAAGGGAGTGATCTTGACGTCGAATCTTTCCTGGATCTTCTTCAACACTTCCTTGTCTTCGTCCAGCGACACGAACGAGATCGCCAACCCCTTGGTCCCGAATCTCCCAGCTCTACCGACCCGGTGCAAGTACTGGTCGGCTTCGGGAGGCATGTCGTAGTTGATGGCCAAGTTGATCCGTTCAATATCAATACCCCGACCAAACACGTCGGTGGCGACACAGATCCGCTTGTTGAATTCCTTGAACGACCGGTATCTTTCGATCCGTTCCTTTTGCGGCAACGCCCCGTGGACGGCGATGGAGGGGAAGTTGCATTGGCACAACAAGTTGTTCAACGACTCGGCGCGTTGGGTCGACTTGACAAAGATGATCACTTGGTTGAATTCCAACGAGTCCAACAAGTCCAGCAACTTGCGGTTCTTGTCCTGTTCTTCCAACTCAATGTAGTATTGTTGCAACCCGTGCAAGGTCAACTTGGCCTCGTCATCCACGTAAATTTCCAACGGGTTTTGCATGAACTTCTTGCACACGGGACGGATGTCTTGCGACAACGTCGCCGAGAACATCATCACTTGCTTTTGGTGGGGAGTCAGTCTGAAGATTTCCTGGACGTCACGGCGCATGTCCAACAGTTCCAACACCTTGTCACATTCATCGATGACGAACAGCTTGACGTTGTTGAGGCGCAACGCCTTTTCCTTAACCAACAGCAACAACCGCCCGGGAGTCCCGACGACGATGTGGGGACAGGTTTCCTTGTCCTTCAAGAGGGCAATGTCCTTCTTTTCCGGAGTACCGCCGTAGAACACTTCCGTCTTCACCAGAGGCATGTACTTGGCGAACCGAGCGTATTCGTTCTTGATTTGGTAGGCCAATTCCCGAGTGTGACAGATGATAATGGTCAGCACTTCACCGGGGACGGGGTCCAACTGTTGCAACGTCAGCAACACGAACACCGCCGTCTTCCCCAACCCGGACTTGGCTTGACAAAGGACATCGGTGCCCAAGATCGATTGGGGGATGCACACTTGTTGCACTTCCGACGGGTGTTCAAACCCACAGTCACCAATGGCCCGCAACAATTCGGGCTTCAACAAGAAGTCCCGGAACCCGGTGGCGTGGATACCGACGTAGGAACCCTTTTTGTCACCATCACCATCTTCGGTGGTGGCGCCGTCAGCCGCCCCGGCCGCGTCTCCCGAGGGAGCCTGGTCGTTGGTGACAACAGCAACTTCCTCCGAGTCGGAGTAATCAAGTAATTCTTCTTGACCTTCGGCGGCGGACATTGTTTGTTTGGTGGATGAAGAGAGGGTGGCTGGTCGACGAGGAGATTGAAATTTTCATTGCGCGCGGGAGTGCAGGTAGTCGAAGGTCGTGCGGCTCGAACGATAGTAGACGTGTTTTCCATCGACTTCTATTACGAGCAATTGTTGGTGAATATGTGTCTATTAAGTGTCTTTTTAGTTTTCTTCTAGAGCTTAACGTGACGTTGAAGCATGCGTAGTTGAATCAAAAGCTGTACCACTCCAAGAAACACGTTGATGAGGGAGAATAAAAACCCCGAGCCAATGTTAAAGTCGGCAATGGCTAGCTTGGTGAACAACTTGTGGAGCTTGACATACAGATACGATTCTCCGAGAAACACGGGGACTCCAAGTAAACAGTAAATCACCGTCATTCCCACTAACAGCTTAGTGACGAGGTTCATATGCTTTTGGAACCACTGAAAGTAGTTGGAATCACTCGAATACAGCATGAGCAAGTGGCCACAGACCACGGTGGCGATGATGGAGGCCCAGAGGCCAATCAGCACTACTGCCAGGGAAAACTCACTAAAGTAGCGCGAGTTACGTAATGACTGGACATCAGCATAGCTCTTCATGTTGTAACCCTTGGCCTTGTCGTCGTCCTGCAACAACTGTTGGTAGCGTTGGTTAAGGTTATCCACCATGCGCTGGTAGATTCTCACCATCCGTTTCAGGGCCGTTTCCGGGTCTTCGTTCTGAGCGTGGACAGCAAACTGGATCCCAAGGTCTCTTACCACCAGGGAAAACACGTCCATTCCGGGAGCACTTTCACACGATTGAATAAACTTTTCGTGGTCGTAGCGACAGTAGCCATGGAAGTTGAACCAAAAGCTCAGGCGAGGGGAAAAGGTATCGGTGACTTCGGAATGGTTGGTTCCCGATAACCAGTGAGTTGCCGTGCTCATTAAATCCATGATCCAACTAATGTCTCGAGGAAAATTGTTTGGTTCTTTAATGTCTCGAGGGTAACTGTCTAATCCTCCCAATCGAGTAGGAGGATGAGCTTTTTGGTCGTCTTCTCCGTCTTCTTGTTCGTCGTCCGACTCATGTTCATGCTCATGCTCCAAAGGGTCTTGGTCCAAGGGTGATTGATTGGGTAGGGGGACATCACTGGTAGCAGGACCCAGGTGAAGGTAGTTATCGAGCATATCGGCCAACCGGTCCCCCATCGATTCCTCAGCACTGGTGACCGATTTGGAGAAATACAGCAACACTTCCAATCCCGATTGGATGCTGTGGAGCGTCTTGCGTCCGGCTTCGTCATGGATCCGGATCCGTAACTGGAACTGAGGATGGCACAGAGCCAACAGATCGCCAGTGCACGAAAACAGACTCAGCATGTTAATCACAAGCATTAGGAGCCAAATGATAAAGGCAACGGTCAACTTGCGGTACAACAGCACATCATAACGCTGGCTCTCAAGCTTCACTTCATGGAGACGCTGGCTATGGAGCTTGCCGTCGGACATATCTCGAGCCATCACTCGCGACCGCAACGCCAGCAGCAGCTCGATGGCGGCTTCGTCCTTCTCCGGTACTGGAGGAGGGACGTCGTCCGAGATCGTATCAAGCTCGAATGACTCGGCCATGGGGGAATCAAAGGTAAAAAGTGTCCGGAGCAGCGAGTCCGGAAGATATATCTACCTTTCCGCACTAGGAATCACTTATCACCAAACGTGCGTCGGATACTAGCGTCATCCGTTCCCGCGCAATCGCCACAATAGCCTAATCCGCTTCCAAACGGTTTTTGTGTCAGTGGGAAACAATCGGGTTTTTTAGCCGCTTTGAGCAAAAAAACAATAAGGCATTGATGGCACCACCGTCAGGTTATCGTCAGTTATCGTCTGACTAACACTAACGGTTAATCAGCATTTAACCGAGTTTATCGGTAGATATCGGGAGATTTCTTTTCTTGGGTATCTCGGCGTTTATGGTGTGTGGCACGAGGCTTTGGTTTGTCAAAGCCTCGTTGGTTATAGAGATGAAATCTCATCGAAAAGGGTGAGCAAAATACAGTACTGGGGAGGTTATGATGATATGGGGTGAAGTGTTGCATGCTGGAGAGGCGGTTCGAGTCTTAGTGTCGGTGCGGCTTTGTGGTAACTGATAAAATTTACTTGGGCGTGTGTGTGTGTGATACGGGGAAAAGGGAGACATCGCGCGCACCGACTATCTCATCGCCTTACCACACCTTCGGGATCACCTCACACATCACTACCTTATACCATGGTCCGGAAGCTCAAACATCACGAGTCGAAGCTTCTTAAGAAGGTCGACTTCCTCAACTGGAAACAGGATGGTGGTCATCGGGATGTCCAGGTGATGCGCATGTACCACATCCAGAACCGAGAAGACTACCACAAGTACAACCGTATTTGTGGGGATATCCGGCTGTTGGCCAATAAACTCTCGATGCTAGCTCCCACCGACCCGTTCAGAATAAAACACGAGCAGTTGTTACTCGAAAAGCTCTACTCGATGGGGATATTATCGCTGAAACTGAAGATTTCCGACCTCGAAAACAAGGTGACGGTGCTGGCGTTTGCCAAGCGGCGCATCCCCGTGGTGATGTGTCGGCTAAACATGGCGGAATCGATTGCCGATGCCACCACTTTCATTGAAGGCGGGAACGTCCGGGTGGGTCCCAACGTCATCACCGACCCGGCGTACTTGGTGACCCGTAACCTTGAAGACTACTTGACTTGGGTTGACTCGAGTAAGATCAAGCGCAACTTGCTCAAGTACAAGAACAAGATTGATGACTACGACTTGGCGTGATGATAACGTATTAATATATATGATAGAATTGGAAAGGAGTGTAGATACAGGAAGTGAAACGACAGATGAAACCTGGTGATGAAACCTGGTGATGAAACATTGACCAAGACAAAAACAAACAATGTGGTAAACAAACACTTCCATAAATGCCCGATACTTATTGTTTTTGTCGATTTCGACAGTATATGGTGAGTGGGGGCGAGGATGGCATCGCCTACTTTTATAATGAGCATCACGACATCGTCAAGACAATTCCTATCGATACCCAACGAGGTATCCAGTCTAGTGCCAGTACTGATGATATCGTGGCGTTTATCTGCTTCGGCATGGTCCGAGTGTTTCGCTTCGATGATGACCTAAATGGAGCTCTACTATGGACAAGTGATAAACGCTACATTGCTCGCTCCATCAGCTTCACTAATGACTCAAATCTAGTCGTGGGTACGACAATGGGAGTGGACTTTTACAACCATGACTTTGAAGTTGATCATCACATTCCATTACTGCTGATGGTGATGACGATTGATGTCGTCGATGATCTGTGTGCGGTGGGGTTAGAGTGTGGGGCCGTCTACATGATTAGCGTGGTGCTGAAGCAGTCGCTGGTGCTCCTAAACGGTAATCAAGCAAATACCACCGATAAGTATCACAACCAGCCCCAATGTCGGTGGGTCAAATTCTATGGTAATCATCTCATGGTGGCGGTGGACGTGGGAATGGGAGGACGGTTATTGTGTTACGACACCACCACCATCAAATGGCATACCGTGGTGGAATGCGACCTGTGGATCATGGGAGGTGACATTGTCACTAGCTCTAATGATGGTAGTGGATTGCCTCAAGGTAGTGTGGTAGTTGCTCTGCTTCAAGCGGTCTTGGTAATCGATCGTCACCATAACCAACGGCTACACACGTGGCATCGTCGCCACGTTGTGGCGGTAGCGGTTATGGGCGAAAAAGTGATGTCCGCCGCCATGGGCGACATCGTCCACGTTGACGACATTGGTGGCCCTATACCTCGTGTCAAGCGGCGGCGGCTTATTGAGGCGATTGCTAGCGATCTGGTGAACGGTGTCAAAAAAATTGTCTGAGTCATATTACATTTTATCCGAGATTGAGATTGTTCCCCTCCTTTCGATGCAGGCGGGGAGCAGCCAGACGCGGCGCTGAGGTATAAAAATGGCATCGCCGCCGCTACAAAATTTTTCGGCTGGCGTAGACCCCCCGCCCGACGATAATGGTAGTATTCAAGAAGAAGCTGGTCAAACGGAGTGGCGTCCGGCGCTCGCTCGATGACGACGGCGACCACGACCCCATTGTGACTAATACTACTGCTACCGCCACCGCTTCGGAGTCGGCCTTTACCGTAAGGCCAGTGCATGCGTCGGAGATTACCGACACGTCGGTACCGTCGGTACTGTCGGAAGCGGTGTCGGCACTGGTGGCGGCACCGGTAGTGCTTAACCTTGACGATCTTGACGACAGCGATGGCGATAATGACCACGCTACAACTGTCGTTGGTGGTCGAGGTTCTCCTCTTGGTGATGACGGAATCAAGATGACGCCATTAGAGGTGGCGAATGAGTACGGCAACAACGACTATGATGACGTTTCGGAAAACAAACTCCGACGCCACTATAGTGATGACGACGTCGGCATCGACATAGACGACGACGATGACACCAGCGCCGCCGCTGCTGCTGCTGCTGCTGGTGCCGATTCCGATCGCTACCACCGCGAAGTGGATGCGGCGCCGCATCTGTTTCCTCGGGTACTTAATATCTCCGAACAGATCAGTTCGTTACAGAACATGAGACGGCTTGCCGAAGCTAAGAAGCTTCGACTCCAACAACAAGAGGCCGAAGCCCTCCAACGGTTGGACGACATTGCGGCGAAGAAGCTTGAGCTTCAACGTGAGCTTAGCTCGTGGTGAAGTGACGTAATGCGTGAGGGCATATATGTCGACGTCAAACACATAACTGGTCATGTCATGTCATCATCTAATATGGAGAAAGTGGTAACTTTCTTCCCTTAACGAAGTATAAATCTATATAAACATATAATTAATCTAATATTTAATGAGAATAATTTGATAGAGTTACGGTATCAAAGCTAATTATTTAAATAGTAGCTTGGTCATGTTGTGGTGTGTAATGCCGATGGCTGTAGCGCGACTTCCCGATTGGTCAAGAGGTCCGTGGTAGCCGCGGTGATGAATCATCGCCTGCACATAATAGCCGCGATGGTGGGCGTTGCCGTTTTCGGTCAGGGAGGAAAAGTCTAATATAAAAATTTTCCAGTATCCCCCTTGATGTTCAAACGGTTCTTATCGACCACCATTCCCAAAATGTCTACTCCTCGTCACTTGGTCAATATCCACTCGCTCCTGAACCAGGAGTTCGCCGCTCTCGTCGACAAGGCCAGCGTGCTCAAGTCTCAATTCAAGCTGGGGTCCCACGCCGCCGAAGCCCACTCCAAGTTGCTTGGAAAGCTCGTGGCGATGTTGTTCTCCAAGCGGCTGACTCGGACGAGAATCTCCACCGAAGGAGCCGCCGCTTACTTCGGAGCGACGCCGATGTTCTTGGGTAAAGACGATATCCAATTGGGAGTTAATGAATCGTACTACGACACCACCAAGGTGATCTCGCTGATGGTGCTGTGTATCTTTGCTCGGGTCAACTCCCACGCCGACATTGAGGCGTTGTGCAAGGACTCGCTGGTTCCCATCATCAACTCGTTGTGTGACAAGTACCACCCGTTGCAAGCCATCTGTGACTTGTTGACGATCAAGGAGACGTTCGGCAAGACTGAGGGACTCAAGTTGGCGTGGGTGGGTGACGCTAACAACGTCATTAACGACATGGCCATCGCTGCTCTCAAGCTGGGGATGGACGTGCTGATTGCCATTCCTCTGGACATTCAGTTTGACGCTGACATTGCTAAGATCGCTACCGAGTTGGCTTCGAGCCAAAACTTGAAGTTTGAGATCGTTAACGACCCCCAAGTGGCGATTAAGGGTGCTGATGTTGTTGTTACCGATACCTGGATTTCCATGGGTGAAGAACAGCAAAAGCAGCAGAAATTGCAACAGTTTGCTGGCTACCAAATCACCCAGGAAATGGTGAAGCGGGCTGGCGCCAACCCGGGGTGGAAGTTCATGCACTGCTTGCCTCGTCACACCGAAGAAGTTGCCGACGATGTGTTCTATTCCGAACAGCTGATCGTGTTCCCGGAAGCCGAGAACCGGTTGTATGCGGCCATGGCGGTGATTGACGGGTTTGTCATCAACAACGGCGATCTTCTCAAGTAAGAGATATCTTATGAGCAACGACACACACATGTATAGATATAAATGTATATAGCCGAGATTTTTCGGCCACACCTTAGCATCAACAAACAATCACCTTTCAACCAGTCAACAGTTCAAACATTCCACCTTTCAAGAATTGGCTAAGTTCTCTCTCAATCGTTACAATGATGATTATCGTAGCTTGTAACTGTTTCTTTGTCTCTTCGCAGTCATGGAGATTACCTCTCAATTATTTCTGGCATATCAGGGAATCACTCCTAGGATAATATCAGGTTAAGTACACGACAATAACTGAAGCGACTCAAATGATATTTCTTCAAAATGATTTTAAATTTTTTGATTGTCAGAGTCTCATCTCTCAAAGTAGACTTTTGATCCAAAAATCATACCTCTGCCATGGAAAAAAGGACTTGTACACCACCAGCATATAAGTTAAACCCTTGAATGTCTTAAGTTAAGTACTCTTACCACTTTGATCTCCACCTTATTTCGGTTTTGGCAATACTTAATTTATACCATGGTGACAGCCACTACCAAGACTTCGTCACGAGTTCGGCTACAATCCACAATCTCTCGGTACGGACACGCTTTCGGTACGGTTCCGGCTAAATTCATTGCAGGCGTTCATTGCAGACGACTCCACCGCTTGGTGCAGATTTGGTCCATGCTACTGAGCCACAGGCACGGTTTTCTGCAAGTACATATACTTCTGGGGCGGCTTCTGCTTTGTCTTCGAACAATGGTGATGTCACCACCCAGGGGTATGTACTTTACATCGAGAACAATGCGATCAAGGGTCGAGATTTCAGATGGAATCGGAATCTCCTCGCCCCTGTCGATCGCTGGAGATGATCGAGGACCACATGGTCAAATGACAGCTGCAAGGTGGTCCGTTCTAACTGTATCTGCAACGTGGTTGGTTGTCGCTGTATCTGCTTACTGTGCCTAGCATCGGTAGGGGTAGGTTGGATGTAACTATATCGTACCACCACTGTGAAGTGGACGCCGAGAGAGTCCGCCTGGAGCTGTTGTGATGGAAACGTCGATTACGACAGCATGGTCCATTGATGCAAGGTCTACCCACCCACATTCCTGCTTCATTCCGGTGAGTGATTTGGTGGCTATTGTTTTATCATGAGAACAATGGAGCCGCGTTTTTCGAGGACATCGAAAATCTTTGGGTTAAACGATGACTAAAAGCAAAGCGTCATTTTCGTCCGTGCAGCACCACCAAGCAGCTCAAGGCAAGGGCTAAAGCACTCCGGTAAACCACATCGCTGTACCCCAAGATTCTCAGCCACCTCCACCACCACTAACCCGTTAACATTTCATGAAAATTCCACTTGAAATATACAAGAAAAAAATTGTACGTAGTTTACGGTGGGAGAATCTAACAATGTGCCAATCTCAAGCACGATCCAAAATCATTTGTCACCAAACAATGGCGGTAGGGGTCGCCAGTCATGCAGTGGCGTTCTTAGACCCATCTAAACCCACGCCAGTTGCAGCGAACAGTAGCACGCGTTCGGGTACTTACAGGCTAATACAGTGGCATTATTCTTCGTTTTTTTTTTTTTTTGTTTAATTAGGTGCAGGCGGACATCTTTCTGCGGCATCACAAGGCAGCGAGAGACGAAATCCAATTTTACCGCATTGGGCGGTGACAGCGGCTCCAGGGTCCATTAGCGTTGGAGGTTAGCGAAGGTTAGTCGGTTTAGGGCGGAGAGCTACGGAAGAGGGGATGCCAGCAATGCACACCCCGTGTCCACAACGATGTCATTGGTTTCATCGCGGAATGTGGACCCGACGATGGTGATGATGTAACCACATTTCGAGTAAAGTGTGTCGGATGGAATCGACATGAAAAGTCGGTACTTGCGGCAGACACTCGGAGTCGCTTCCGAACGTAAATCCTCAAAGATACTGTACTGAAGGAGTTGACGAATGGAACGACAGAGTGCAGAAACCACCCAAGGGTTGAGGCGACGGTTAGCGGTGTGCGCTGGAGCCTCGTACAATAAAATCCCTATATGGTAAAGACGAGATAATGACAAAAAATCTACGGGTATCTTGGGTGGGAGATTGAGAGATGTGTGCCTGAGCATACCATCTGACAGTAACGGCTGGGAGGGATAGTTTTGTGGCCAATGTCCGCTCATGCCGTGATGGCAGACGAAACCAGGGGTGGGACGGATGCGGTGGGTGTCATCTCGTCTATAACCCTATTTGGGATATGGGGGCTCAGGGCTCGTGTGCGAGCAGCTACTGTGCCTTGGATAGTGGTTAGGAAAAAAAAGTGAGGTGACGAGCGACTTTGGCGAGGTGAAATTCATCGTCGAGCCGAACCATGATCGACCAACCACCGCAATTAACACTGAAGTTAGTAAACCACATTTTCATGTTTTTTATGTTTTGAATTGTGCTTTAATGTGGGCTGATGGTTAAAGTTGCCGACAGATGCTCAAGACACGTCTGGCAGCACCGTCAACCCACATCCACCCACCTCGTCGGCTCGTGTCTCATTCTCGAGCGGCATGCCTTGCAGGACGCACGTCGTGCACACAGACGAGACGATCTACTAGAAGCCCTGCACGCGATCTCCGTAGTTCATGTACCACGGTCAAATCACCGTGGTGGGATATATATAATGCCACCCCATGGCCCCATTCCACCACGTCCAACCCATAGACAACTTAGACAGTTACAAAGTCAATACCCATCATATACCCACGTTTCCAGCTTGTTTGACTGATGCATTCCCACGCCTGTGCTTCTCCCTGTTGTTGTGCTCATGAACCTCGATGGCAAACCATGCTCTGTGACTGTGGTCGCCAAACCGTTAGATGTCCTACCTGTGGAGGGTTTGCCACTCCCAAACTGCTGTGGAGTCGTCCGGTGATGGCTCAGGTGACTCGGATGAGACGGACGGCAACCTTTGACAGTTTAGTCGAAGTTGATCAGGAAATGGTGGCTAAGTTTGTCGAGTTGGCTCGACAGGATCGGGGAAGTCACCGACTGCGGTCGCTGGGATCGCTGGTACAACTGCAACTGCTGCCTCTCCTGTCTCTGGTGCTGTCGCTGTCACTGTCTCTGTCTCTGCTGCCACAACCACCTCAGTCGAGACCACCACCTCGCTATAGTGATTACTTTTACTTTACTCCAGTGGCTGGTGCTTCCTGAATTACGCTTTACCACGATTTACCATGACAGCAACGACAACGACAGCAACGACTTTGTATGGATTCATTCCTTACTTCATCTTTTTTTTTAGAGAATTTTCTCTTTGTACAAATATCCAAGTATAACAGACCGCCTGGGGCGGGTTTCAGCGAATAATAAACATTACGAATAACTATAACATTTGGCTCGATCGTGTTTTGTGATACTATGGACGATGAGCTGGGATCGGCCCGGTAGCCGAAACGGCCAGCAATACGATCGTATTGATGTACCGGATTTGTTTATGACCAAAAGTCATTTGCCACAGTTAATGTTGATACGAGTGATTGTGGGGTGCTGGAGGCAGGGTTCTTTCAATGTTTGCTGTGTGGTGGTAAAATCAGCGGTACCTGAACGAAGGTTGTCGTATCGCTCGAGGTGCGCCAGCGTCGGGAATGTGCTCACATAGGTTAGCCGAATGCGGCAATCGGGTAAACGTCGCACAAAATGTAGGTGGATAAAGCATAAACAACATGATATAAACACCGTGTAGAGTTGCCATCGGGCGACAGCAAACTTTGGATCGAGAAAATCGGGAAAATACGGGGTTTTAGTCAGCGGGCGATGCGACACTAATCGTATGACTATCCGTAGTCGTCTTGACGTAATGGGAAAAGATGCCATCAATATTTCACAATGAGATTGATTTTTATTTGATGGTCGGTCTACCAATTGATGGATGTGATGAAGATTAGTGCCATTGACCACTACAAGGGATGAACTAACAATGGACAAGCAAACATAGTCGAGAGAGCACAAAGAGAGTGGATACAGTTGCTCTAGGCTTCGCGGCAAATACTCTAGGGGTTGATATAACTGGCTACTGGCTCAACTGTCAAAATGGATAAGCTAGCTCGCGGCTAGGCTCGCGGCTAGGCTCGCTAGCTCAAGAGGTAGCGGCTGGAGTCAATGGTTTTGTTAGCGTTGTTAGCGGCTAGCGGCTACCACCCCAGGGTTACCCCACTAGGAGCCCGCGTCGGCAAGCCTAATGCGGACAAGCCGCTAACGGGCGCGGGTGCCTAACCCCAGGTTATATACCGCCACACTATCTCTCACTCTACCACAGTTTACCACAATCAATCACCATGTCAGTTGTCTACGTTTCTGGCGCTACCGGCTTCATTGCCCAACACATCATTAAGACCCTCATTGCTAAGAACTACTCGGTAGTAGGGCTGGTAAGATCAGCGGCTAAAGGGGATGGTCTTAAGCAACAGTTTGGCGATAAGTTTACCTACGACATTGTTGAAGATATCAAGAAACCAGGAGCGTTTGATCAGCTGTTGCAACGCCACCCGGAAGTGCTGGTGTTCTTGCACACGGCGCTGCCGTTCCACTACCAAGGGGACCCGGAAGCCGACCTTATGATTCCTGCTGTCGAAGGGACCAAGAACGCTCTTGCTGCCATCAAGGCTCACGGCAAGAACGTCAAGCGAGTGGTGATTACATCGCTGTATGCGGCAATCGCCGATGCCCTGAAGGAAAGTGATGCTAATGCCGTAATTACTGAATCGCTGTGGAATGAGATTCTGTGGGATGATGCTAAGGAGAATCCCATCAATGGCTACCGCGGATCCAAGACCTATGCCGAGAAAGCGGCGTGGGAGTTTGTCGAACGGGAAAAGCCCCAATTTGACCTTACTTGTGTTAATCCATCGTTTGTGTTTGGTCCCCAGGCGTTTGATGAAGGAGCGAAACGGGACCAATTGAACACGTCGCTGGAAGTGATTAATAAGATCATCAACTTGAACCCCGACTCGGACATTCCTCCCAACAAGGGTGGGTTTGTCGATGTCCGCGACGTTGCTAAGGCTCACGTTATTGCTTTCGAAAAGGACGAAGCTAAAGGTCAACGGCTTTTGGTTAACGCGGGTCGGTTTTCCTGTCAGCTGATCATTGACATCTTAAATGCTAATGTCCCCGAATTAAAGGGTAAGATCCCCGTGGGGAAGCCGGGGCTGGACAAAGAAGCCATTGCCACGTTGGCTAAGATCGACAACCACCGCACCAACGAGTTGTTGGGATTTTCTTATGTTGACTTGAAGACGTCGGTGGTCGACACTGTCAAGCAAATCTTACAGGCTAAGATGTAGGATTGCATTATGAAGGGATAGAAATTACTTAGAACAATACAACACTGGATGTTTTTTAGCGTGCTTGCTTCGTAGCATCACATGGACACTACCATTAACTCCGATTCGTTTCCAACGACTTAATTCTTCATTAAAGTTTCACTTATATATCTAGAGCTTATGAAGATCCAATCAATCATGTGAAAAAAAACCACCAATTGGATTTTGAATTAAGGTCATTCTCAAGTGAAACACCAAGAGAAGTGTTTTATACTAAGAGAAGTATCCTTAGCATCGGTAGTGGTTGTTGTTTACTTTGATGTGGGGTGGATGTGGAGTTTAGTGTGGGGTTAATGTTTGCTACAGTACTATGATTAGCGGTGCGTTGATATTGTTGTTTATCCGATCGATGTGTGTAGCCATAGCAAATCTAACCTAAACAGTAATGTTACCGAAACGTCCTGTTGTCATGGTGATTGACCACATTCCAAAGATCCACTCACATTTCGCTCAATAGCATCATCGGACTAGGCTTAGCAGCTGATCTGCGAGAATCACGGAAAAGATCGAAAAAGATAAGTATTTTCAAATAGTTAACAAGCCTCCTTGAAACAGTTCAAACTTCGATAAGAAAGGTATCAGAACATTTATAGTTTTAATCATTGTATCTTTTCTACACCATTTTGACCCATGTAGAGGCGTTGATCTCATTCGGTTACACCTCACATAGTGACCACGTAGCGCCTTTCTACCACTGTGCTTCCACAGACATATATTAGTCGTCGTCAATGCACACTACGGGTTCGTGATTGAAGGGATTTTCGAGTTCAAGGGATCGAGGTGAAACTCACGATATCTCTCTAACACAAAATGGTACTTGGTGGTAAAACGTGGGCGCCATCGCATGTGCTCGTGAAAGACCCAATCTCATTATGGGAAAAGGGATATGTCTCCATAACTTAGTCTCGCTCTCTTCATTTCCCGGTTAGGCGCCCGGGAGATGAAATACCCGAGTCGAGGAATTTTCATAGGGAAATGGATCCGGGCGGCGAGGTTATTTCCTCGTATGGTAACCGTAGTTAGGGGGCATACTAAGATACCATCTATAATATAGTAAACTAACCATATCAATTTTAGTCTCCTCGTAACAAGACGCTTCCCTTACTAACTAAAAAGGAACGATTAGGTGCCGAAAAAAAAACTGTCGGTGCCACCTTCCCTAATTGTCACCGCACATCTATTTATGATTATATAAGTCCAACCTAAGTTATATGCAGGTGGTTATGGTTTTTTTTTTTTTTGCGGTTAGTACGTGCAGAATCCCGCCATACAACACGAAATCCCATAACTTGCGTACAAGCCGCTGCTTTTTGAGTTTTGCTTCGTTTATAAGCCCTTTCGAGGAACATTTTTGTTTGACCCCATCACAACGTTGGAAGGTTGGTCGTGTGTGGTATGGAAACCCTAACATGTGTCCCCACTGAATACCACAGCGCTACCACGACGGCGCCGCTGGCGCCCCGCGCACTGAGCGCCGGCGCCCACCCCAAGCCGTCGTCGTCCTTGAAGAAGCGGGCGCTGGCCACCGAGCTTAAGCCCCGACCGCTGCGGCTCGATTTGCTCGATGATACCCAGCTTACCAGTCTCCCGTTAGCGCCGCCGCCGCCGCCGCAACCGGTGGTGCTGGCGCCGGTGATTCGTGATCGCGCTAGCACCACGGGCGCCGCCGGCGCCATTAGCGCCATCAGCGCCAGCGCCGGCGCCGGTAGCGACGACAACGACGACGACGGCGACGACACCCTCGACGATATTGGCGACGACTCCCAGCTCGTACTCGTTGAAGACTACATCAGCACCATCCCCGCGATCCCGCGCAAGCACCTGCTAGCGGTGTTTATGAACCAGCTCGTCGAGGACGACCGAGTCGACATTACCATCAAGCGGCGGCTATCGGCGCGCCCCAGCGGCGCCGGCGCCGGCGCCGAGCCGCTTGCGGCGCTCTTTGGCGACATTCCTGCCACTAACGAGCTCAAGTACTGTGATGTTTGTGTCAAGCCGCTATACGAGGTGCTGCTGCTCGCGCAGCGGCGCCACCAGCAGTTTGTCTGTGGCGAATGCATTGAAACATACGAGGAGTTTGCCCACGGCTGGGGCGATGTCAGTACCATTAGCCACCCGCCGTTGCCGATGGAAAAGAGCGCCAGCGTCAATGACGTCACTCCCAAGGCCTCGACGGCGACGCCACGGCCGTGGCACGCGGCGCTGTGTTCCGACCTCAGTTCGGCAAAGCCGCCTCGGTTACGATTGGTGGAGATATTTTCCACCATCGACCAGAAATATACGGCGCCGAAACGAGCCCGTTTTAGCGATGGGCTTGTGTCGCGACTAAGCCAGCTTCAGCAGCTCCCCAGCCACAAGCGGTCGTCGCGATGGAGCTGGCGAATAAGGGATTCGTCGTCCTCGTTACCACCGACGTAATGCACAGACTCTCGCTTATCTCTGATTCATCTGTATCGTCATTGTCGTTATCTGTCATTAACGTTTTTGTCATTGACGTTATTGTCATTGACCTAGTCATCGACCTAATGATTAACTCTATTTTATTCTTGTATATGTATGTATTAATGACAATTACGAAACACACATGAAACACAACGACCCAACCTGGTTCGAGGATGCGGCGACGAGATGAAACACCACCCGGAACGTGGAAACAGTGACTGTATATCTCGCGTAAAAGTACAATGAAAGAAATTTGTGGTAAAGCTGAATCTGTCACCAGCTGGGAGTGGCGACGGGAGCCGTAACCGAAATGCCAAAGTCCGCCAACGCTTGAGCATGAGTACCCATGCTCACTGGGGTATTTGTTGTAGTTGTGACTGGCGGCAGAGAAGGGTACGCCGGCATGTCCAAGTCGTCAAAGAGCCACGATTCAAGTGCCGACGGCCACAATGCGGGAGGCTGTTCCGATACCGGTGGTGGTGGCGGCGACTCGGGGTCGGGTATCGTCACCGAGGTATCGAGGGTATCGGAAGTAGGTGCCGACGCCCACTCGGCCGCCGCGTACAACTGGGCGTGGTGGTACAGGGGTACGGGGTATTGCGGCGAGTACTGCGTCGGCATCATCACCGGAGTGGTGTCGGCAGTCTCGGCTGCCGGCATTGTCGGCACTGTCGGCATCGGTGCCGACATCGGCGCGGGAGCGGCTGCCGTCATCGGCAGCAGTTCCGGCACCGGCAGGATCGTGTCCGCTTCCGACAGCAACAACGGCAGACAGTTGTGCCAGGTCAGCACCAGCAGCAGCAGCAGCAGCGCCATCGACGACGACAACATTGGCAGCGACCAGTAGCTGGCTTCCGGTGTCGGCGCCGGCTCGGTGGCCCGCAGTTTGCGGGGACGACGGTTCTTGCGCTTGTTCTTCTTTATCTGGTTCAACCGTTTCTGTTCCAAGCGGTCGGCAATCTCTTCCGGCGTGAGTTGAGAAAACGGACACTCTTGTTTGTAGCGCACACAGCACAAGCACTGGGGGTAGGTTTCATCGCACTTGACCTTGCGCTTCTTACAAGTAGCGCAGCCAAAGTGGGAGTTTTCGTGTTTGCGACGAGCCATGACACAAATGCCTAGTTTCGGGACGCTCCCACCTCCTATATATATGACACCCCCACCGCTGCACCCGAGGTTCCTGCTCCCTGTCAGGGCCACAGTTTGCAGTTGCAGGGGGGGCTCGAGGAGGGGGGAGCCCGTAGGCATGAGCAGCCCTGGCCACGGGGCTGATGGCACCATGACAGCGGCTTGATGATAACACCCCTAGCGCCGAAGGGGTGGCGGTTAAGTGGTGTCAAGGCTCACCGAGACCCAGGTTTCCAATCCGTTCATTTGAAACCGGGTTTCATTTTGGGTTGAGACATGGTATTGACTTTTCTTTCACCTTGACACCCTGTCTCACATTCCTTGGTGGTGGGGCACCGTGGCGAAAGGTGTCGAAACCCAAAACGCCGAGCAAAAATAAAATAACAACCCTTTACGCTTCCAGGTACGGCTGGTTGGGGAGCCATGTCCCAAGCATCCTGTATTTTGCAGATCTAACATTTTGGCAGGGCACAAAAATAGCAGCAGCGAACAAAGGCGCTGACGTAAATACACACAGGCTATTTTTACTCGGTTACGGCTCGTTCCTCGCCACCACCGATGCCTCACCCCCTGCCCCGTACTCGCCACCCCCATGGCTAATGAACCTCAAACAACTCCACGTCTAAATCCTAAACCTAACTCCAAACATAACCTCATACTTGTGGTTATGTGGTTACATTGCCTGTGCTGCCGGGTAAGGCAATATTGCTGTCGAGGATAGGGGCGGGTCCGGAGGGAGGTTTCAAACCGGTTGCTCCTTCGGCGTGCCTCCTAGGCTTGCCTAACCGGTTGCTCACCTTACAAACCACCAAATGTGCTTAACCACGAGCAGGCACTAGCGGTAGCTTCGGGATGGTTATGTCTCCCATCCTCGGGCGCAGTGACACCGGGTACGAGGTGTGTCGGTGGGATAACCGTTGAGAGGTTAGTTCTAACCATATCTGGTACCTAGCAAGTTCCAACTGTATCGGACATCTAATGCCAGTTCCAACTGTATCTGTTGTAACGGTTTTGTTTTTTAAGTTAGGTATGGAGTGTGTTTACCCACGTGACCTAACCCACCGCTGTAGTGTCTGGCTCGACCCATAACATGGCTGGCTGGCTCGATTGGGTGTGTTGACAAACACCAGTCTGAGATTAATCGCCGACAGCGCAAGATGGTAGCGCGGAGATGTGGGTATTTTGCGCTGTCGGAGGGTTCGAGGAGGGGTGGTGCTGAGTAACCGCTCCGTCGCCATTTGCCATGCCGAGCCCGGGAATTTCCGCATTGGGGGTGTCGCCGCCGAGGTCGGCGTCCGGGGCTCGCACCAATCACGCCGCGGCAAATGCTGCTGACCCTAGTGACCCCATTATGGACTGTATGCACTCCGCACCGCATCCACCTCACCCTAACCACTCACTCACATTTAACCAACATTTTTTTCCCTACCAACCACCAAATCTCCAAACCCCTCCCAAATGTTGTCGTCGATAACCAGAAGATATCTCTCTCAGGAAACGGGCAAGCGGCTCATGCAAACCATCCCCATGGCTACCAACCTGCCCGTGGCGGGATGGGCCAAACACGGGTTGGCCATGCCTCGCAAAGCCCGGACGCTGAGGTTCAAAAAGGACATTGAAATCCCTGCTCCCAAGCCGGAATTCATCAAGAAACAACCAGCTTTCAACCCCGAGCCTCAGGTGGTCAAGGAAGATGAGATCATGACCAAGAAGCCTCGGCGGCAATTAAAGCCCCGCAAGGCTCTCATTACTCTTAGTCCCAACGCCGTGGCTCATTTACAAGCGTTATTGGACCAACCGGTGCCGCAAATGATCCGCATCGGGGTGAGAAACCGGGGGTGTCTGGGGTTAACCTACCACTTGGACTACGTGGAAAAGCCGGGCAAGTTTGACGAAGTGGTGGAGCAGGATGGTGTCAAGGTGATTATCGATCTGAAGGCGCTTTTCCTGATTGTCGGTTCGGAAATGGACTGGCTCGACGATAAGTTATCGCTGCGATTCATCTTCCGCAACCCCAATCTGAAGGGCACCTGTGGCTGTGGCGAGTCGTTCATGGTGTAGCAGTTTGAGCTACAAACAAAAATATACCCTTTGCATTGTTACGAGTTATGATTTTATAGACCCATTATACGATTTCATTATCACCTCCCCAAACATCATTACTTGCATCAATGACCATCATCATTATTGCATCCATCCATAGTTATCATTGATAATAACCACGTCAATTTCATCTCTTTATTGTCTCAATTAATCCCAATTATATTCAAGATAATACGTTCATTGGATAATATAGTGATATCTATGTACAAAGCTCATTTGATGTAACGACACTCAAAGTGGGTGGCTTTGACGTCGTGGGGCAACAGACAGTAGTAGTTCATCAGCTGCATCGCCTTAAACAACGTGACAAAGTCAGTGGGTACTCGTTGGGTAGCACCACCACCAATAATCACCGAATCGATCTCCCCTTTCTTGCCATCGATAATGTAGACGTCGGCAGGCTGCGCCCGCACAAACTCGGCAATGACGCTCTTGACGTCGTCCTCCTGGCGTAACGGTACCGCCATTGATCCGGTGGCCATCGTCGAAGTCTGGTGGCGTTGGCTAAGTTGCTGGGGGGTGGGAGTACCGGAAAAGAGTCCCATAGCAAGCGCAAATCTTGAGTAGTGGTGCTCCACCGTTAGTCGCACCGGAAAAAACAAAATACCAATTGAGTCAACCAAAAAACAAAAACCAACTCAATAAACCCAATAAACCCAATAAACAAAAAAACCTGGGGTTCCGCGCCCTGCCGAATACGATAATAGAAAACAATAGCCCTAGCGTCCCGGGAGTGGTGGGGTTTGTGGCCATTAGTCCAGTGGCTGCAACGGTTGCGAGAGGAGGAGACGTGTGCAACGGTTAGGTAGGTGAAGGGAAAAAGGGTTAGCCAATGGGCCTAATTCGACCTATCTCATGTGATTGTTTTGGCTCTGGGCTCGCATGAGGCACCAGCACCGGTTACGGTTATAATGTTTGGTTATGGTGTTTTGGTGATGGTGTCAAAACCATCGGCAGCGACGGATGCTGGTTCCGCTGGACCCGACAGGAGACCACCGTTTTCTCTGACCGCATTTGCAAACCCGCCTCGAGAGTCACAACGGTGTCAGGGGGTGTCTGCGGGGGTTATTTGTCCTTTCGAGGCCTCGAAAACGGTTTTTTCCTTGTTTTTTCTTTGTTGTCTGTTTTTCGGTGGTGTTTTGGTTTTTTTTGTTTGTTGAAAGTGGGGGCGGGGCTCCCCCACCTGGCTCCCCCACTTCCAAACCCGGGCATTGAGCTGCCGGGTCTATGGTATATCCGTGAAATTTTCCTATATCCCAAAAAATGCAATGCTACTCGTAGATGATGTCGTCGTCGACCTGGGTCAACTCGTCGAAGAACGGCAACCGCTTCAACTCCTTGGCCGTCGCCCGCTTCGCCGGGTCCATGTGGAAACAGTGGCCCAACAACTGGAGCAAGTGCTTGTGGTCGTCGTAGTTGGCGACGTCGCCGTCGTCGGCCGGCCGCACCAACTTGTCGCCGCGGTCGTTGAAGAGGCGGAGGGTATCGTAGACGACGCTGTCGCTGGGGAAACACCCGGCGTCGACCTCGTGCTGCAAAAAATCATGCAAAATGTGGGGCAAGTTGCCCGCCAGAGGGTTCATCTTTGCCAACGACAACAGGAACCCGCACCCGTGGAGCTCGGCTCCTTTTTGGAGGCGGTCGATGCCAAAGATCAACGCCATCTCCACGAGGGCGTCGGTGTCGTCGGGAGAATTGAACAAGGGGAACTTGCGAGCGAGCAACAGCATGCCGATAATCCCCGCCAGCCAGATATCGATCTTGGTCGTCTGGTTCAGACACTTGAACAACACTTCTGGCGCGCGGAACCCCCGAGTACCCGCTCGGTTGGCTCGCCGGGGTGGCCGTTGGTCCTGCTTGGGGTACGCCGCTTTCACCTGCTTGTGGCGACGAGCCAACAGCGCCCCCGTGCCGGTGCCTTGAGCACAGGCACACAGCAGCTTCACCGCCACGTACTTTTCCGCAAGGCCAAAGTCGACAAGTACGCCTCGGCCTTTAAACGGATCGTACAAGAAGTTGGTGGGCTTCAAGTCGCGGTGGATGACGTTCTTCAGGTGGACAAACTCGAGGGCCGAGAACATCTCCCACAAGTACTTTTTGATCCCTTTAATCGGTAAGTCCCGGTAGAAGTCGCGGAAGTCGGCGTGGGCGTAGTAGGGCAAGATCACCACCACTTGGTCCTGGTGACGGAGAATGTCAAGCAAGGGGGCCACGTGCTTGTTCCCCAGTAAGATGTAGAGAAGATTGAGCTCGTTGTGGATCCGCACCGGCGACAGCGTCACGTAGATCTGTTTTAAAGCGACGATGGGGTTCTTGCGAGTGGTACGTCCAGCAACAAGCCGGTGACGACCGACGGGAGTTTTCCACACGTCGTTGCCCCAGCCAAAGCTGGCGCCAATGGCTTCGGCCTTATATACCGTAGAGAACGTCCCCTCGCCGATCTTATCGATTAACCGGTACGACGTCGAGAGCACGGGGAACGTCTCCTCGAGCCGCAGCATATCCTCAAGCACTTCGAGCGGGATCGATTCGTACTCGTCTTCATCGACTTCTCGTCGCGTCAACGCTACTCGTTTGGTAACGGTGGTATGAGTCTGAGGTTGGGGCGACTTCAGCTTTGATTCCAGCGGCACCACCTCCGATGCCGTTACTACAACTTCCGATGCCAGCTGCGGCATACTCAGGGCATCAGCTTTGGCTTCAGCACCACCGCTACCATCATTGTTGTCGGGAGCTGCTGGAAGGGTCCGGAACGTCGTGGATGCGGTGACGTTGACGCTATGAGTCGTAGGCACCACTGGTGCTGGTACAGGAGCAGGGATTGATGCTGGAGCAGGGATTGATGCTGGAGCAGGGATTGGTGCCATTTTCACCTCTGAAGCCTTAATATCTTCGGGAGATTCGCGTTCGGAAGTGGGCGAGGTAATCAGGGGATTAATCGTCGCTGGCTCCGGCAGTTCTTGCGGCAGCGGCCCCAGTCTCGGCTGGGATACCGGGAGACACCGTAAGTTAACTTTGGGCGCCATGGCGGGGGTATTCAGACGCGTATGGGCGGGTTTAAGACCGGTAGTACCAAGTCCCAGAAGACGCGTCGGTTTTTGCGGTTTCGCTGCCGAAACCACACACTCCTCCACTGTCATCGTCTTGTTAGCTTCGCTAGACAATGCCTGGTCGTCAGCATCGCCTCGCCACGCTCTCAGAGCTCGAGCGAGGTTGCGCAGATGGATGAAATCGGTAGTGATCCGCTTCAGCAGGTCGTGAAAGGGGTCGGTATCGCTCAGAGCTTTCCGTTTATACCTCGGCGGCATCAACAGCGGGTACGCCAGCCCCTTCAAGTCCTTGGTGGGCAGGTCCAGCTTCATGGTACTCGTCTCGGGCATGACGCGACTGGGCGATGGACAATCAAAACATTCGCGCTTGATCCTCAGGTAGATCGACTGGAGCATCGTCACCAAAAACATATTGCCAAAAGGTTTAGGGTGTTGGCTTGGATCAATAGGAATAATTGATGGAATGGTGTTTTACATAGAGTTTCACTCAGTGAGGAGAAGGCAAGTTTTTGGTTACAAATGACGGTGATGGTGGGTAATCACTTGGCAGGAGCATTCGCTGTGCACACCCTAGTTGTAGTATGCAACGGTAATGACAGATGTTTAGTGCAACCCTCGGACTTCTAACAGTGACCCTTTATAAGGGATCATTTATATTGGGAGTTACCGTGATCATTGTGGTGATGATGGTGGACATCGATTGCTTTTTCTTTTCTTTTGTGATCTGTCACAAGTGTCTCACCTTAAGAATCGTGATACTATGGCTATGTACTACTTAGGCTTGTGGTAGATGATCCGGTTGGAACGTGATACCATCTGACGTATTATTCGGTTTTTCCGTTGACGATTGAGGTGGATATCTCAGGTACGTAATCTCAGATATCTCAGTTGTCTGATCTCGGATTGGGAATGTTGATTGTTGTCAATTACAATTGTTGTCGGTTACAATTACGGCAATTGTGTTGTTGTCATGTAATCAACCCACTTCGGCTAATCAGTTTTGTCGGTGGTTTACACTACCCGGTGATCAACTCTAATAATAGCCCGGTTGCCCCCCTGGTGCCAAATAGTCTATAAATTACCTAGCAAACCTCCCCCTGATTATGGCGAAATCGTATGAGCCACGTTTTACTAGGGGTTGCCGACCCCCTGGTAGTACAGTGCTTGTAGCCTCTCCAATCCATGGGCTCGCGACAACTTTTGAGGTTAGTCAATCATGGTCCCATGATAAGGGGCAATGTTGACATACGACTAAGGTACGGAAACCAGGGGCGGAAAGTGACAGCATTTTGAACACTTCACATAGGGTGGTAGCTCTTGATAATGACAGGTACCAAGTGTTAGTGGTGAATGTAGTGAATGTGCCTTACGTTGGAATCGTATACCTGTAGTAGCGTACCCTTGACTTTAAGGTGAAGAACCCTGACTGGTTTAATGGATACGAGATGAATGGGAAACTTGCCGATTACATTTCTCCTTGATTCTAAACCATTAAGGCAACCGGATTAAGAGTTAGGATCAAACGTCGGCGTAGCGCCTACTAAGCTGAAGTTAACGATGTTATCATCAACGGAATGGATTTTAATGACAAAGAATGTATCAATTTATGGATGGCTCGTTGATTATAATGAATTACAATTGTCAAATCCATATCAATTACGCAATATGCGAATTACAAGAAACAACTCAATTATGGAAAAAGCTCCAAACTAGGGATAATCCAACAAATGGTTTAACTAATTGCTACATTTAATGACAACCTTGGGCCAGCCACACTACTCATAGAATTCTCGTCCAATAAAGTCCCCTATCATTTATCATCATTATCATTTACTCGAGAAAATCCTGATTACTACCAAATACTTGTCAGCGTTCGTAAACGTAAAACTAATGATTCCAAGGAGCAATCCTAACGGGGACCAATATCCCTCATGACCATGCCATAGCCGCATCGCCTTTGAATTTTCCGATAACCTCCCTCGAGAGAACCAAAGTTTCATCCAACCAGGTAAAGAGTCAGGGCTCCACAACAAACGCAATGTAGGTCATTTACGTTTTCGCCGGAACAATTCGGCATGTAGTTCATTAGCGAATATTATTTATTTGTGAAAATGGCTGGTTTGAAAATACTCGTTGTCCCCATTGGGCTTTCCAAGCGCAACACACCAATTAGGTGGCAACATCAATACTGTATTGCTCTGTCTATCAAAACGCACGAAATGACCTGTAGATTACAACCATTGCGTTTGACGTCGACTGCAAACGGCCACCATCGGCTTTGAGCACCGACCCTTACCCAATCGGGCAACACGTCATCGGCACCATCTCGTAACCGGCTAGCCTCCGAGCGGGTCTAACGGGCATTGTTTGCGGGTAGTTCGGATGTTTGTTTTCACCGTTGACGATACGGCTGCAACGGCATTTCAAATACAAACATGTGGCAAGTTGGTCTGCTTGCAAGTCTTCGTATTGACGAATACAAAAACAACGCAATTAAGCTTTGACATCTATTGTGGTGATGTATCCTACATCAACAGACTAACAGACGGTACTACACTACCGCCAGTACCAGGCTAACGAAAGATTAATGTTATCATGTTTCAGTTAGTGTCACTGGGAAATTATTCTAATCTTTTTTTTTTCTTTGATGAAATTGATAAACCGGTAGCTTCGGCTGGGTGACCAGAATGGTTTGATCCTCGCCACGACCAAAATAGGCTCACTGTCGGTTGTGTGATTAATGGCGCTTAACCGTCACATGGCGTCACTTTCACTGGGATTTTCATCCAAGTAATTTGGTGGTAATTCGGTGATGATAATTTGGTGAGAGATTTCGTTGAAACTCGGTGTCCCCCACGGTATAACTACCGCCGTACCGATGGAGATACATCGTATTCGCGACGGCAAAACGGCGCTCGCTATTGCTTACCCGCGTCGAAAAACAAATCCTTGCGGAGCCTTACCCGATTAGGCAATAGTGCCGACGAAGTCGAGGCAAATTGCCAACGGTGCCGGAACGTCGGCACCACCGCTTCCGTACGGCACCCCCGGCAACCATTGACCGAGCCATTGACAAGTGAAAAACCCCGCAAATTAATCTCCAATCACGAAAGACCATTTTGGTGTCAGTAAAATGACCCATGAGTCGATTACCATAAAGCCGTTTGTATGTAAAGAACATGTAGAGAACACATTGCCCCACAATTCTTGGCTAGAATCACACCCATTCATTGTTAGTAATAGCCCATGTAATTGTCGCTAGCGGTTGCTGTTTACCGGGTCATGCCTCGATGTACAGCAGCAACCATTGTTCGGCACCGGAGACCACGGTCCTCCCGGTGACAACGACAACGACCCATCAACTCTACCTATAACAATTATCGTAGTTTTAAAACAGTAATAGGATAAGTTATTAGTCAAGGGAGCGGTCAAGGCGTGGTGGTAACCCCTGGCTCAAACCCTCGTGCCGCAATGGGTTCACATGCCACAAGTGCACTCGCCACCGCGACCTTAATCCCAGCCGTGCCATCTTTGCGGTACAGACAGCCCCGACACGGCGGCGGCGCCGGCACCCTGAGCCGAGCCTCCGATACATATTCTCCATCTTGTAATAAACCCCAATTGTCCCACCTCAACTCCTCTGCTCTTCTCCACCAAATTACCATCTCCTCAATTCATCATGGTTCAGGAGTCAACCCCCGCTTCCGATAATCAAGTGCACCTTCGTCCCCTCCAACCCCACCACTTCCACAAGATGATGAATCGGTTCTGCCATAACGAGGACTCACGACAACAGCAGCACGCTGCTAAGCTGACTCCACAACTGCTGGCACAGACACCGCTGCTGACGCTGGTCGTGGCAGCGGCATCGGCTTCAACGGAACCAACTACTCCTCCTAGACAAGCGCAAAGTCCCCTGAAAAGTCGGCTGGAGCTGAAACCGATGTTCCAACGATGGCTGCAAGTGGTTAGCGATGCTACGGGGATGCTGGGGCTTTCGGGCCAGCTCCGAGGCTACACCATCGACTCCGACTCCGACTCAGACGACTCGGACGACTTTGCCCTGCTGGAGTCCCAGGGGAACTTTTTGATCAATTTCTTAACTAGTGCTTGCAATTTTGGAGCTCAGCACTTGCACCCGGACTCCCACCAGCAGTCACATTCGGGGTCACCGCTGCTGCTGGCTCTGGCTCGAGCCAATAACCGTCCGTTGAAGATGCTGTACCATCCCGTGGACTCTAACCAACCGCTCCACACTTATCCTCGTGATGGTGGTGATGATGCTAGTAGTGATAACGCCTCCATGGCTACGGCACTGTACCAGTGGCCCGAGTATGATCCATCACTGGGAGAACCTACTAAACCCGGGGAAGCTCCCCACGGACACCAGCATTCGCCTACGCAACTGGAAATGAACTATCCTCCCGATAAACCCGAGCTGACTCCCGTAACCCAGACGTGGCCGTTGACCGCTGATGGTTCTAGCGAGCCTCTGTACCTGGACTACTTTGCCAATACCAAAATGCCTGCGGAGCTCACACCACTCCAAAAATCGTTTATCGAACACTTTGACTTGCTGTACGTTAGTGCCATGGAGCTTGCCACCAAGTTCAAGACCGATCGCCCGGCTCAACGCACTTGTGAATTGATCCAAGTGCTGATGGCTGATCGCGTACAACAGGTGTTTGATCTTGACGATAACGACCGCTTTATCGGTAACTCGACAGCGTGGTTGGTTCACGACGTCATGCTCCAGGGCCACGTCTACTTGACCGACCACTGTCTCTTGTTCTTTGGCTTCTTACCGAAGCGGAACTTGGTGATGGACCACGACTACGTTAAAGATGATGACGCGGTGGATATCGTTCAGACTGGTCCCTTGGGTATGCGCCAGCTGAAGTACGGTGAAGCCATGGTTTCGCTGTTGACCACCCACCGCTACTGGGGGGTTTTACGGCTTGAGACATTATCGATCTACTCGCTGCTGACTGACTTCTACTTTCCTAGAGTGATTATCAATTTGAAACTGATTCGTAAAGTGGAGATCTTGGAACACGAAAAGCTTCCTCTGCCCAAACGTCCCGACGGTCTTTTCTCTCCAAGACTGTGGCTCCACTCTCGTCCCGGATCAGGTTCTGCTAGTCATCCCGAGCTGAGAAGCGTGCTGGCGCTGGCCACCGACTCCGAGGACCTGGAAGACGATATGGAGGACATGGAGGTTCCCTTACTGGTCACCGAAGACAACACCGAAGCCGCCACTGAAGGAGTGTGGATTAAGCTTTCTACGAAGAAGAAAACCTACAAACTCCACTGCGACAACATCTACCTGGCTCGCGAGTGGGTCAACAACATCCAGAAGTGTGTGTTCCGGTTACGCAACGCCAACGCTGCTGAAGAAGTGCTCCTCAAAGTACCGCTTGCCAATATCGTTCTGGTTAAAGGCGATGACCTTTTGGTGGATCAAGGTGATAACAATGGCAAAGACCGTGATCCCCACGAGCCTCGTAACGTCGTCATCTACTACGTCAGTACTCACCACAAGCACCACCATCGTGACGACCAAAAGGTCCACCAGCGCGATACTCGCATCGAGCTGTTGACGCTCGTGTTCTTCCGCAACGCTGCTAACGTTATCGACTTGTTACAGAGAGCGTGGACGTTCCTGCCCAAGCCTCAGTCCCACGTTCATTCAGTTGACGAGTCGAAGCGGGATCGGTTCTTCCGCAGAGCCAAGCAGATGGTTTCCCAAGATGATAATGCCTACGACCAGACGATCCTGACTCTTAGTGATAACCATGGCCACGACTATATCCTCGACCAGTTGGAGTACACCCTGCAATTCCGAGCCGAGTTTGATGCCGCCACTCTGGGCCATAATAGTGATGATGAAGACGATAACAAACTGTCGCTGAAGTTCCGCAAGTTTGGCCACAAGTTGTTGCTGAAGTTTAGCGACGAACCTCTTCATCCCCAACGAGAAGTAGCTCCCCACGGAGCTCCGTCGCTGCCAGCGTTCCCTAAACCGTTAACGTTAGACCTGCTTCGTCGTCTTGGTATGACGTTTACCACTCGTCTCAAGGATCCTCAGTGTACGTCGCTCGAGTACGAAATGCAGCTCCAGCGTAACGAAGCCATGAAGCTGGGCGAGTGTCGTCTGACAGCGCCAGTAATGGGACTTCTGGACCCTTCAAGCTACAACCAATCGGCACGCAATCTCCACAAGGAAAACCGCTTCGCCAAGAAGATCAAGGTGGTGCTGGGAATGCACAACTTCTTGACCCTGAACCCCAGTCATTACTTCCCTCTGACCACTGACGATCCTTACTTTGTCGCTCAGGAATCAGAGAGAGAAGAACTGCTTAAACGGTTTAGAGACCACTTTGCCGTGTCCAAGGAGCTGGAGTTGATTGCCCTGTACTACGTCTACATGAAAAAGGGTACTGTCCCTGTGTACGGTAAGTTGTACTTGGGACTGGACGAGCTCTGTTTCCGACTGATGTTGATTGGCGTGCTGACCAAGATGGTGTTGCCGTTGCGCAAGATCGAACACGTTAACGTCTACAACGACACTTTCGGACTTCACCACACCTTGGAATTTGCTCTTGCTGGTGCTCGACTGTTTGAAGTGGAATTGGGACTGGAACTGGCTCGTGATGACGCCTACTCGATGATCATGACCCAGTTGCTGGCCGTCCACGCCGACGAGAACTGGGAACCCCAGGACCACGAATGGGCCCACAACTCGCTGGAAAAGGCAGCCCAAACTCGCAAGAACCAGGACTACGGTCCCTTGCACCGTGAAGACTACGACTACTTCAATCTGGTGTTGGAGATCGACAAGGCCCGGGTCAAGATGTTTGAAGATAAGCTTGCGGCAGCGCTGGGGATGGACATTCCGTTTATGTTGGAGGATCTGCCGATGTTCATGACCGAGGTGCGGCTGGCCAAGCCGATGAAAGTGACGTTTTTGACCATTGGTCTGCGAGGCGATGTCCAACCTTACATTGCTCTTGGTAAAGGATTGATGAGAGAAGGTCATCAGGTCACTATCGCTACTCACAAGGAGTTTGGCGACTGGATCCGCAAGCACAACATGGAGTTTAGGGAGATTGCTGGTAATCCTGCTGAGCTCATGGACTTGATGGTGCTGCACGGCCTGATGTCAGTGGGTTTTATTAAGGATGCTAAGGCCAAGTTTGGCGAGTGGCTCAAGGAGTTGTTGTTTACGCTGTGGCGAGCCTGTCAAGGATGTGATTTACTCATTGAATCGCCGCTGGCGATGGCTGGTATCCACATTGCTGAAGCATTGGGGGTTCCCTACATGCGAGCGTTTACCATGCCCTGGACTCGGACGCGAGCTTATCCCCAAGCGTTTATGGTTCCCGACTCCAACAAGGGTGGTTCCTACAACTACTTGACTCACGTCATGTTTGAAGGGGTTTTCTGGAAAGCCATGAGTGGCTACGTCAATCGCTGGCGAGTCAACGAGCTTAACTTGCCTCGCACCAATATGTATCGCATGGCGCAGAACTCGGTCCCCTTCTTGTATAACGTGCTGCCCACAGTTCTCCCACCTGCTTTAGACTTCCCTGATTGGGTTAAAGTGACTGGATACTGGTTCCTCGATGAAGGTGGAGCTAAGGACTATAACCCTCCCGAAGATCTCGTCAAGTTCATGAAGCAAGCCGTGGCTGATGAGAAGAAGCTTGTCTACATTGGTTTCGGACTGATTGTGGTTAAGGATGCTAGCAAGATGACCCAAGCCGTGGTGGAAGCAGTTCTCGAATCCGATGTCCGCTGTATCTTGAATAAAGGATGGCTGGACCGGTTGGACAAGGACAAGAAGCCCGAGATCAAGTTGCCTCCCGAAGTGTACGATGCTGGCCTGATTCCTCACGACTGGCTCTTCCCCAAGATCGATGCTGCTGTCCATCACGGAGGACTGGGGACTACAGGCGCCACGATGAAAGCTGGGATTCCCACCATCATCAAGCCGTTCTTTGGTGACCAGTTCTTCTACGCCATGCGCCTTGAAGCCATGGGTGTCGGCATTGAGTTGAAGAAGTTGACGGCGAAACTGTTGAGTCAAGCCATCACCAAGGCCACCACCGACGTCAAGATGATTGAACGGGTGCGTAAGGTTAGTGATAACATTTCTCGGGAGTTTGGGGTGATGACGGCGATCAAGTGTATCTATAACCAAATGGAGTACGCTCGCAACTTGATTGCCATCAAGCAATTGCACGCGGAAAACTACAAGAAGCACACTCCCGACTGGCGCGACGAGGAGGATGGCTGGGACGAGCTGGACGAAGAGGCGATGGACGAAGCCCGCAAGGAAGTGGCCGATGCTGCTACCGAGGAGGACGACGACGATACTACGTTGGCCGCCTCCAGCAACAAGCAATGATGATGTGTATACTACAGTTTTACTACAATTCTTTTATACTACTATTACTACGTTGAATTATGTAACCCAAACTTGTAGACCTGAGTTGAACAACTTATCCTCAAAACCTTAGTTGCTTTGGTAGGAACCATACTTGGTTATTTCATCCAACGTTTAGGTTAGGCTAGAAGCCTTAACTTAACACTATGTTAACATATTTTCAATGACTTATTCATTTTCACTAGTACCTGATTTTATTATCTTTTTTTACCTTGGATTTTTCCCCAATTTTTCAGTTGCATACAACGGTAATGTTGTTGCTTCTAGAAGGGTTCCATGCCTACAATCAGTAATCATCAAAAGACGGCTAAATTACAGCCACTTGTCTCGGTTAATGCTTTAGCAAATGTGCTTAACAAATCGGGGAAAAAAGAAAAGAGAATAATTGAATTGTAGACTAAAGTTTAAGTTGATTATGAATATGTGGGGGGTCGTCGATGATGTTCACATAATTCAACCGAGGTCGCGATCGCAGCGCGTTGGTTGATGGTCGAGACTCGCCATCGCCACTTGCACGTGATGTCGGTATCTTCCCCAATTGAGAATGATACCGAAATTCTCCCACGATAGGAAATGTGCGAAGAACAAATTGCAACCATTGTGAAAAAAGCTATATATATCGCCACCATCGTCACCATCTCCACCAACCAAACCAACCAATGCCTACCTACAAGTCCTACACTTACGCTTACAACAACGACCCGCTCCACGAAACCACCAGCGAGTTGACTCCGGTCAAGTCCGACGAAGCCATCGTCCGAGTGAGTTCAGCCGCATTGAACCCCATCGATCTTCTTATCTATCACCTGGCGTACTATGTATCGTCATTGTTCAATTCAAAACAAGGGATTGGGCGCGATTACTCGGGTACGGTCGAAGCCATCGGGACAGAAGCTGCTTCCAAAACCGGATTGAAGACGGGCGACAAAGTATACGGGTTGTATCGTCACTTTTTCCAGAAAGGCACGGTAGCTGAATACATCAAGATTAAACCGTTGGCCGGCGATTGTTCCATTTCCAAAATTCCTGAAGGGATGTCCTATGACGAAGCTGCTGCTGTCCCCTTAGTGTTTGGTACCGCTCACCAAATGATGCAAGGACACAACATCCAAGGGTCCAAGGTGTTGATTCTTGGTGGCGCCACTTCAGTGGGACGATACCTCATTCAGCTTGCTCGAATCAAGGGCGCTGCCGAGATCGTCACCTCGAATGGTGCTCGGTCTAACGAATTGGTACAACTGTTGGGTTCCACCCAGCAACTCGACTACAACCAGCATCCGACATTATTGACGCCAATTTTGGAATCGGCAAAAACCCGCAAGTTCAATTACATCTACGATTGTGCCGGTAACTGTGACTTGTTCGACAACATGAAAGATATTGTTGATCCCAAGAATAATGACTTTATTACCATTGTTGGCGATCACCATATCAATTACGCTAAGGACCATCTCTTGGGATTGGCATGGCCGTTCCGCAAGACCATCTTCAGAACGATGGGGCTGAAGCTTGGGTTACTTTCATACAACTACAAGTTTTTCCTTCTCAAGCCAGGCAAGTGGCTCGACACCGCCACCTCGTTATACGAACAAGGCCAGCTTCGAGTATTTGTCGACTCGACCTACAAGTTCCACGAAGCGCCGCAAGCCGTCGACAAACTTCTGAAGGGTACTGCCTCCGGTAAGGTTGTCATTCAGATCCAAGACCAAAACTAAGAAAACTGATACAAACGGAAGATAGACACTTTGAGTTGTTCAAATTAATAGATCCATAATCATTTTCGTCGTATATTTTTGACGAGACCTAATAAAATGCCTGATAATTGTACCCCAATATGAGTTATCGTAGTGAAGAGCCCTGTTACTTCAGTTTAGGGTTTTGTAGCTCGTATTTCGTCGACCATGAAGAAGATTCAACAAAGAAATTTGACTTCAAATCCTGTTAAGCTTTGATAATGTACCACTTCTAGCCTTGGCCATATTGGCACTGAAAGTAAAACAAAAAGAGACCCCGAAACAACCTCATAACATTCTCTTCAAATCAAAATTAGAGTTGTTGATTAAGGACACTGGCCAAATTTGCAGCCATATGGGGACCTGCAGAACATTGTGGGGCACAGATTTTTTCGCCATCAGCCGTACTATAATTCAATGTAAATAGGTGACGATGACGACTTTAAGTTAATGTGTTGGGGAGTGTCGAATGGTGTTTCATATAGTTGACACCTTCGTCCTTTGGATGAAAACCTACAATACGGCGGGTAACATATTCATAGCGCAAGATTTTGTTAGGCCAAAATATTCTCGCAGCATTTGATGAAATTGTCTGACGATTTTAGCCTTGAGTTGAAGATTTGTTTTGCCGAATTACTCGTTAAGACGGTAATAAACCATCGAAACGCTAGTATCAAACGCTTGAGGTTGTAGGCTCTGGTTGATGCTACCCGTGACAACACGCTTGTGTTAGTCGAGATGTGATCACGTGACCTGATCATCTCAATGTTAACCGGGGTAAATCACACCATCATCATCACCAGCAACGATGGATGAGGAATACCTTCGGCTCCTCGCCGCCATGTCCGACGTGGGGCTTACGATGGAAGATGCAACTAGTGGGCAATGGGATGCCCAGAACCCCGTTTTACGACAGATGGGGCTCCTCACCACCATGGGGAAAACTCCACCTATCGAATCTCCCATGCACAACAAAGTCAAGTCGTTGAAACCAGGCGATGTTGCTGACGGATTCAACTATGCCAAAGCCTTTTTCAACGAGCTGTTCGAACTTAGTGGGGAGTGGCATTGGGAAGGGATTCAAGCCGAGAATCCCCACACCAAGATGGATAAGGTGATCCACGTCGACTGGGATATTGTCACCAAGCGGAAAATCAAGCCCAACGGATCGACGGAGTTGTTCACTCGAGTGTTCCCCGTATCGCGGGAACCAGTGGCCAAAACTGACGACTATCTTCCTTCTCAACGAGTGATGCGATTAGTGCTTGCTCACGCCTTAGCCCACCAATACAATGTGTGTCAGCTTGATATCAATCTCTCCCGTATTGACGTTGATTTACCCAAAGACTATGAGGTCTATATCCACCATATCGCCGAAATGGGAGGAGAGTTATGGGAAGGCGACGAAGTCGTTATTAATCGGCTCATCAAGCCCATCCATGGAGTCAAGCACGCTGAACGTCTTTGGTACAACCACATCCGTGACTTTCTCGTTAACAAATGGGGGTTTAAGGAGTTGGATGGTGTCACTGGCGTATGGGTATATACTCCTAACAAAACGATGAAAGTGATTGTCATGTTTGGTGGTGAGGATATTGTTATTTGTGGTAAGACTACCGATGACGTCAAGTGGATCACGTCCAAGTTTAAGGAGGCTTACCGAGTGGAAGTGTTGGGGGTGCCGCTGGAGTTTGCTGGCACTCGCATCAACTTTGACTTTAAGCAAAAGACCATCGACTTGGACCGCGAGGCCCATATTGACCGTCTTGCCAAAAAATACAAGATCAAACCCAACTCCACGGTGATCACTCCCATGGCCGAAGACTTTGAATCGCAATGGCAATCGGTGGGATCAAAACAGGTATTGACGGGAGCGGCTAAGCAAGAGAAACAAGCCCAATACCAGCGGCTCATCGATGACTTGAGGGAACTCGCTAAATTGATTAGATTCGACATTGCGTCGCTCGTAATGAGACTTGCTAGTCTTGCTGATAACGCCAATGACTTCCTCATGGAGGCGGCGACGCGAGTATTACAGTACGTTGTCAACACCAAGACCAAGAAGTTGACCCTTCGCTACCGTGCCGATACCGAGAAAAAGTTTGTCGGTTATGCCAACACCAAGATCGATGCTGATGACCCCCACAAGGCGACAATGACCAATTTTATCTTTAAGCACGGTCCCATCAGTTGGTTAACCGAGCAATTTTCCGGAGCTGAAGTTACGGAAACGTGGGCCAAAGCCAAGGCTCAAACGGTGCTCAATGAGGATTATGACTACTTGAACAAAGTCGACCACTTCCTCCTTACCGGTCAAACCCTGAACTCATAAATGTCACATTCCGACATGTTATAACGACAGGATACTAACACTGACATCTTGTCGTCTAAATGTACATAGACAAGACAATTGAAGCTATGAAACCAACAACTGGCGTCAATAACTGTGGATCCATCACATTTTACTACTATAACTAAACGATAAGCTAGCTGAATTAATTGTCGCGATAATGACGTCATCGACAACATCCGAGTACATCGAAAGTAATTGAAGAAAATTGACGCTATCGACATCAATCGATAACCTACAATTTAATTAGATACCAACAACAATCATCATTTATTCTTACACTAATTCTTCCAAGTAATTCGTTGATCTTCCATTAGCTTCCTCATCGTTCCTCCCCCATCTTGTGTGCGACACTTATCTCGAGCCATTTTAAGACCACCCTAATTGTTCCCATCACAAACTCATACTGAGGACGATGTCGCTATTGGAGCAAATCAAAAAGCTCGAACAATTGAAATTTGACGACGACGGTCGCAAAACTTCAACCGGCTCCAAGTCCCCGGAACCGACCACCCCGAAGTCCCAACCCCTGAAGCTGGCTTCTAAGCAGCCGGTGGCAAAGGGTGTGGCTTCACAGACTACCAATGATCAATTAAATGCTAATGGTTCCACTTCAGCTGCTTCCAGTCCTACTTTACCATCAGCAACAGCAACTTCCACGCTGGAGGAAACCGATGCCTCTACCGAAAAGAAAGAGCAGGTGTTTATCGAGACAATGTGGTATGTCATTGTCAAACACAAACAGAACGCCAAGGGCGAAAAGGAAGAGTTTCGCCGCTACAGTTTACAAGCGGCCGAACGGGCTCCGAAGTCTCGCAAGTATAATCCATCGCAAAAGGTCATTCGCCTGGTGTTGGCCTACGCCATTACCCACAACTTCAAGGCGTGTCAACTAGACATTGATCTTGCCCATACTGATGTGGACTTTGTGGATAAAAACGTCGAATACTTCATTGACGATCCTCGCAATGGCATCGACCCTGAGGCTACTGATCTCCAGATCCACAAGCTCAAGCGTCCGTTACCCGGATTAAAGGGAGCAGAAAAGTTGTTTTACGGAAGCTTTACCATGTTCCTCGTCAACAAGTTGGAATTCAGCGAGTTCAGCGGCGCCAAGGGGGTGTGGGTGTATGCTCCCCAACAAGAAACCAAGGTGATTGTGATGATTGAAGGCGATGACATTATCATTTGTGGTAAGACCCAAGACGATGTGGATTGGATTGTGTCTCAGTTCCAAGCTCAGTACGTGGTGACTCACTTGGGCTATCCCCTGTTATTTGGTGGGAACCTGATCTACTACGATAACAACCGAGAAATCGTGTTGCTCGACCGGAAGGCGCTGACAGTATATCTCCTTGAAAAATACAAGATCAAGCACGACCCGTCGGTGCGGACGATCATGGCCGAAGACTTTGATCACCAATGGCGTACGTTTGCTTCCAAACAGGTATTGCCCAGGGCAGAAAAGGGGAAGAAAACCGTTTACTATCAACTGCTTGTGAAGGAATTGATGGCAATTGCCAAGTCGATACGACCGGGAATCTCGAGGGAGGTGGCGACCCTTGCTGCTCTCGAACTGCACGTGAATGACTTTCTCATCCAAGCAGCCGAACGAGCCATTCAGTACGTGGCTAACTCTGCCAATATGCGGTTGTCACTCAAGTATGATCCTAAAACCAAGGATGGGTTTCAACCTTCTTCCGTCACCGTGGTTCCCAAGCATTACTTGGATAAGGCCACCATCACTTTCAGTGCCGACAAAAATGGCAGGATTGACTGGTGGGCCAAGGTGATATATGACTTTGAACTCGATCCGGTAGCGTTCAAGGGACGGATTCAGCGGGAGGTGAACGAGGACTACAAACACTTGCTCAAGGTTGATCATTTTCTTCACACGGGCCAGGTACTTGAAGATGTTCCCGAGGTTGACGTTCCTGTAATTATTGTCAGTGATGAGACGATGAACTCTTTGAAACCCGAACTGAGATAGCTTTACTCTTGTTCAATTTATTTATTTGGCGATGATTTGTACTTGTTATGCTTTGTGTTTGATGTCTGCATTTCCTCTTCGTGCTTGGTGTGTAGGGTATATGATAATTTGACGAAACTCACAATAATAAACCAACACTCAAATCAAACTGTTTCTTTATTTCATTAAAACAATTTTTTTTTGGTTGCAACCTTTGCTTAGCTTATACCTAATTGAGCTGCCACATGGTAGCGCCTCCGGTACCTGCGCGAACCAAACAAAAAAACTCCCAACCCCTCCTTTCACATTACCGTGGGGACAATGTCGATCTCAGATGAGATCCGCAAGCTCGACGAATTGAACATTGGCGACGGAGCCAAGGTTAGTGGCTCCAAGTCGTCCAAGCGTGCCAAGTCGAAGAAGAAGAAACTGGCGCCAGCAGCGAAACTGGCGCCCACTTCGCCTAAGGTCGAAGCCGACAAGTACAAGGACGAAGGTAACCAATTCTATCGTCAACGCAAGTTTGACGATGCCATTCGTCTCTACAACAAGGCCTGGAACACCCACAAGGATATCACCTACTTAAACAATCGTCTGGCGGCCGAGATCGAAAAGGGAGACTATAACGCCGCCTTGGCCACCTGTTTCGAAGCCGGAGAAATTGCCACGGTACTTAATGCTGACAGCAACACCATGGCCAAGACCTACGCTCGTATGGGTACGGCGTTGGCCAAAAAGGGTGGGGTGACCAGTTATGGTAGCGCTGCCAATGCCTACCACTCGTCGCTTCGGTTGGTGTACAACGCTGACACTGCCAACAAATTGTTGGCGCTTCAAAAAGACCTTGAAAAGCTCGAAGCCAAGGTATTTGACGAGGAAAAGCGTAATCCTCAGACGCCCAAGGTGACGGAAGCGTACACGTATCAGCCGTTGCAGTATGTCACTCCCAGCACCATCCACAAGCTCATGTGGAGTTTCCGCACCAAGTACAGAAACATGCCCGATGGGAAGAAGGAACCGTTCCACAAGGTATCTTTTGTTTCGTCGACACCGGTGCCGAAATCGAGCTTGTACAATCCGAAGCAAAAAGTACTTCGCTTCGTATTGGCCCACGCTATCACCAGCAACTTCAGCGTGCGCCAATATGATGTTGATCTCGCTGCTCTCTCCATTCCTCTCCCCAAGGAAGAAGTGGTATACTTTCGTGCTGCAGTAGGACAAGAAATTCAACCGCCTCCCCCAGGGTTTATCGTCCATCCTCTTTTAGTTGCGGGGGTTACCGGGATCAAGCACCTGGAACGGGTTATCTACCAGCACTTTGACGAATTTTTTGTTAACAAGTTGGGCTTTAAGCTGTTGAAGGACGCTCGGGGATTGTGGGTATATGCCCCGAATGGCCACACCAAGGTTATTGTGTTGATTAGCGGCGACGATATCCTTGTTTGTGGGAAAACTGACGCTGATGTCGAATGGTTTGCTTCCAAGTTTGGCGAAGAGCACGACATTCAAGACTTGGGAATTCCTCTGTCGATGATGGGAAATGAGATCGACTACAACGCCAAGCTGGAGAAAGTGACATTGACCCGGGTCGCGATGACCGAAAGACTCGTCGACAAATACAAGCGGAAAGCGAACCCTCAAGAAGAATTTCCTATGGATGTCGACTTTGATAAGAAATGGTACACCTCGGCCTCGAAAGTAAAATTGTCCGGTCAAGAGTTCGAGACCAAAAAGCAGTACTACGCCCGGCTCATCGCCGACTTGATGGCTCTTTCAAAGTCGGTACGTTTCGATATTACCAACGTGGTAGCTATACTCGCCGACCTTGGACCCCATGTCAATGACTTTCTTATCAAGGCTGCCGAACGGGTCCTTGACTATGTCATCAGAACCAAGACGATGGGTGTCAAGCTTGGATACGACCCCGAATTTGACGAGGATCGCGACTTTCATGGCGAACATAACGCTGTCAGAAATCGTTACGAACCTCGCAAGTCGTTGATGTCGTACGACGTGACCAGATGTGGATTCTTAGACTGGAATGCGTCGGTATTCGTCGCTCCCGAGAGCGTGTCTGTTGCTGAAATTACGCAACAACATGCCTTTAAGCAGCTGGAAGCTGACCTCGAGACTGCGATGGACGAATTGGACAACTTAGGCCATTTCCTTTTATACGGAGAGAGAAAACCCACTGCCTAACAACTGACTTTATATTGATGTAACCCACATGACTTATTTTTGATATTGTAATTTAAGTGATTTTACTGAATACACATGCTTTTGTTTCAACCTCAGTTGACTTGCAAGCATGCCTGCGATAACGAACTATGTTGGCGTCGTCAAAAACATGGTAATAATTCATGAAGGGAGACAATACCGGATCGCTGGCACTTTCAATTACGGTTCTTACTATTTCTGTATAAGTTTATGAATCGAATGGAAGCAACTACCGACACAATGGCTAGTCTCAATAGTGCTCGCGTCTTTCACTAATGACACATGTGATGGTGAGAAATCAACGGTTTACGCCACCTGGTAGCGACTCTGAGATGGCTTACTATGTTTTAGTCGGTGGCCTTTTCACTTAGACAAAGTTTGACGGAATTTGGCGGAATTTGTCGATTTGTCGATTTTGGCCCATTCGGCCTAGGGGTTGGTCGCACCAAAAACACGTAAACTGTGCGATAGCGAGCTCGATACCGATAAATGCAGAAATGCGATACATGGGTTTTGTAGAGCAAACTGCCGGCTTCATGATAGGTGGCTTTGTTTTCTGTAAACCCTTAACCCGACCGAATTAATCGCAAAAACGACCACTCAAAAAACGTCAGATCGCATGAGATCGGTTCCAAAAATTTTTCGAAATTTGGGCTTATTAGGCAATTACTATAAAGATAGAGACGTTATGAATGTGATGGTTGTTTCAGATTTCCATTTACTGCCTTTGATGGTGCATTCTTCATCAATTCATAATATACGGTTAGGTGCGATGACCCGAGAAAACCCCAAACCCCAGCCGTCGATGTCAAACATCAAAAAAAATCATGAAAATTTATTTGCCGTGATTCATAAACTATATGACCGGTAGATACCGATAAGCCTATTTGTGGCGATTTTTTTGGTGTAAAGTTTCGTAATAATGGACATATAACCCATTATCACTTATAGTAATCTAACCAGTAAATTAGCATGTCAATGAAGTGACTGACGAGTCCAACAGTAACTCATTACACTTCTCTGACTCTATCAATGGTATTTATCACCTTAGAGCAGTCAATTATGGTAGCAAGGTCGAAGTGGTCAACCAAAGCCACTACTTCAACGTACAGTTATGTTGACATTGCCAAACGAAAGTTCAGTCTCTTAGATGTATTTTCGATTGCCATTGTTAAACGTGGTCAATAAACCCTTATATATTCCATATGTATATTTCTTATATTCTTTAGTTGTAGGTGTCATTGTATCTTTGTCATCGCCAGTCAGTAAGCATCAAGATGCTTCATCCAGTCCACTTCCCAGCCTACGGTGACCATTCGAGCGGACGACCCATCAGATCCACTCGACGACTCTCAGGTGATGGCAGGCGCTTCGTTGTGTGCTGACCCCGCTTACAGAGCTGGTACGGGCAATCGACCGGACGATCGAACCTCCGCGATGAGAGGCACGCAGATGGTGTGACGTGACCCCAATGGGTTCCTGGGAATTGGACTGAGTGTTGCACCATGACAATTGCTTGAGCATGAGACAACAAGACAAAACAGCAAGCAGCAGTGGCTAAGCCTCGGGTGGTAGCTAGCCTTGTTAGTAATCAGCAACATCCAACGGCTGGCATGGTGTTGTTTCGCGGATTCTTCGAAGCTTTCCGGTCAACAACACCATGCCAGCCGATAGGTCACAGCATTCGCTCTAGCCACTACGGCGTGTGGTAGTTTTGGCGAGCAGGTCAGCAGCAGCAACAACAGCAACAGCAGCGTCATCAGGCCATGCCAACTGGTGTGTTGGGACATGGCTAGCTTTTCATGGCTTTGGGAAGTGGTGGGGTAACCATCAGTTCGTGCAGCCCATGATTGGTTTTTTTTTTTTGGTCAAGTAAGGTTTAAGAAAGAAAATTCTTCTCGAGAAAAAGGGCCCTTTTATATTGACAAAGAGGGAGGGGGAGGGAGTAGGGGGCGTCCTGAATACAAGCCAGCGGGTCACACATACCACACAAGGGCCATTGTTTCGTCGACTTGTCGACCGTTGGTGAGATGCGTCGGTGTGCGTTTGGGTCCGATCGAGTTTAGTTTTGTAAACTATCTTTGAACCGTCGTATTGTACGGGTCAGTAGGACCTCATGCTTACTTCTACGGTGTCGATACCTTGAAAACTGGTGGAGATAGTGCCCCTTGCTCGAGCGATTTCGTGGTGTCGAGATATTTTTCAGCTTCGTTCATTTTGGAAATATGATCCCGCGATCCTAACCGTTACCCGCCCCCAGATTGTTTTGCACCGTATAGGTACGGCCATGAAAAGCCCCAGTCCAGGCACGACCCGATATTGTTGTTCTAGGCCTCCCACAGCCTAAACACAGCCCAAACACAGCCGCCCAATCACGACCCTTTGGCCCGTGCTATTGTCCTTTCTCTGAAACCTTGATGCACGGCTGATACTGCGACTAGGTAGTATCGCCGAAGCATCATCACAAATGCGGCCAATGTCGTTGCAAAGAACGGCTACTACAAGTCAGTTATCTACATTAGCCATCACTAAGCCGTATTGACTCATTTTTTGTGCTCAATGCCTTTCACCTCTTGCTTAATGTTGACATTACTAAAATATAACACCGCGCAATTCTGAAACCAACTTCAAACACGGTTTGGTGTCGAGATTGCTAGCGCTGAACCAATTTGGGTGAAACTTAATTGTTAAGTAAGCTTACGACGTCGTAATGATGCAATTCTCGTCAATTAATTGTGAGCTTCATTTTCATATGGTTAAGCACGAGAATGAGAGGAAAACCCCAAACCTAAGCAAAACACGACCACGTCGAAAACAATTCGAAAAATTAATTTGCCGTGATTCATAGACTACATGACCGGTAGATTCCAGGATTTATATTGATAAGGGTACAAGGTTTTTGAGTAAGCTATGTTAAATGTATCATCATCGTTCAGTCCATGACAGCTGAGTTTGGTGGTCATTGAAACCTGTCATTTCTTTTAGTGGTGTAAAGATCTCCAACGATCTGGGGAGCCAAGTCAACAAAAGTGACGGTGGACGACAAGACCTTTCCATTTAGCGGTATTGAGATTTCCAACGATCTTGGAAGCCAAGTCAACGAAAGTGAGCCTTGATGACAAGTCCCTGTATATCGACCCGTTTTCTCTACGTTTACTACGTATCCCACTAACCGTTATATGTCACTTTATTACGGTCTAAAGGGTGGGCATTTTCTTGCGGTCCATATTAAGAATATTCAATGCATTTTCTCACCTCCTTAGAAGCTTTAGTCAACAACGCCTATTCAAGCTTTAAAGTCAAATATTGAAGCACATTCCCGACGTGCCTTAATAATTGCAAATGACTAATATATTCAAGCGATTGAGCGCTTCTTCATACGTACAATGAAGCATAAATCAACAATCACATCAAGCACTATCCCAATTATCTCATGCAGTTTATCTATTATATCTCAAATATACTAAAGTTTAGTTCATTAGTCACTAAAGTCTATTCTTGCCAGTTGTAACCGGTGATGGCTTCGTAGGCCTCGACGTACTTGTCCTTGGTCTTTTGCGCCACCTCCTCAGTCATGGCCACCCCTTCCTTGCCCTTAAGTCCCAGCGACGTCAACCAATCGCGCAAGTATTGTTTATCGTAGGAGTCCTGGTCCTTGCCGATTTCGTAAGCAGAACCCAGCCAGAATCTCAGCGAGTCGGGAGTCAACACTTCGTCCACCAACACCAACTCGTCATTTTCATCAAGACCAAACTCAAACTTGGTGTCAGCAATGATAATACCATTTTCCTTCGCCTTTTCCGCTGCCTTGGTGTATAAGTATACTGCTGCCGCTTCCAAGCGATCACACAAGTCCTGGCCCACGATTTCCGCTGCTTGAGCCTTGGTGATGTTTTCGTCATGTTCGCCTTGTTCGGCTTTGGTCAGAGGAGTGAAAATGGGGTGAGGAAATGGCTGGGACTTTTGCATGCCTTCCGGTACCTTTTCGCCATGGACAGTGCCCAGCTTTTGGTACTCGTTCCACGCCAGACCGGTGATGTAACCTCTGACAATCACCTCCAACGGCACGAGCTTCAATTTCCGTACCAAGAGCAGTCGACCTTCGAGTTGGTCGCGGTACGGTTGGACCGACTCGGGGAGCTTCAGCATCACCTCGTCCAGCTTAGCTGCCAAGTGGTTGGGGAACTTGAGAAAGTCAAACCAGTACTCCAGCAATTGAGTCAAGATCTTGCCCTTATTGGGGATGCCGTTGGTCATGATGACATCGTAGGCCAGGATGCGGTCGGTAGCAACGAACAAGAGGGTGTTGTCGTCGACCTGGTAGATGTCCCGGACCTTGCCTCGAGCAACGAGAGGAAGGGTACCTTTCAAGTCGGTGGTGGTGATCAGCATTGGGGAAGATGAGCTCTGATTGAGTGAGAGTAATGTGGAGACCTAGTTATACTGTAATAAGATCAGGGGTAATTGCGTGACTCGGGATGGGAATGCGGATGACTCGGAGACTCACTTAGAGATAAGGCCTGGCTTCCCCATAGTACTGTATATAAGACCACGTGATGAGCTACGGCGAAAAAAAACGATTTGGAGATAACGGCGCTGGTCCTGCAGGCTGTACCCCACGCACCAAAAATTGTTCCGTGCGGCGTCATCAATTACCCCTCCAATTGATCTTCAACCGTCGTTTGGTACGTCTTCCCCTAACCCTATGCCCGTGGACCACGACCCTCCATCACGACCCCATTCGCCCGTAGTGGACTCACCCAACCCAGGGTCCCACTACTCCCTTGCCCTGCAGTTTATGGGCATCGATCTCCTGCTCATTCAGACCAATAGTACTGCTGACTCTCGCGAGCTGGCACCGCTTCCAGCGATCTTTGCTGCTACTGGTACTGAAACCGATGCTGCTAATTTGAATCTAAACCCTTGTATTTCCAATACGGCTCGGCTGGTGCTGCTGATGTCGCATAACGATGTGTTTTCTCGAGCCCATACGTTTCTGACCAAGCCGCTGAGCTACGGGTCGACTCAGGCGAGCTCCAAACCGAAACAAGCAGCTGGTTTTAGTCAACAGCTCCAAGTGATGAATATCCCGGAAATGCTGGAGACTCCGACGGTGGAAAGTGTTGAAAAACGGCTTCGCATTCTCGACCAGGATTTGCACCTGATCATGAACCAATTTAACCTGGCTCTCGTCACTTTAACTAAAGCCGCAATTAGCTTTGTTGATTGCCTCAAAAAGTTTGTGAGTGAAGCGCCGTCATCATCACAACAACAAACCGCAGTTAATTGTTATAATAACAACCACGTGCGCCGGATCTTGAAGCTTTATCTCAACTTTTACGATAACTTACTTGCCGACGATGTGTTCTTGCTGCTTAAGCTCATGTTGGTGAAGAACTTTAACGAGTTCTGTCAAGTGCTTGACAATCGCTTTCAAGTACTGGGCAATGGTCTTCTGATTAAACCGAGAAACTTTGCTGTGGGCAATCGGGTGTCGCTGTTTCCTCGCCAAGCGTTATTGTCACGGATTGTTCGTCGAATGGCGACAGCTCAGACCAACATCAAGGAACAGAACGGAGCGTTTATTGCTCCCATCACTCGAGGGATATCTCCCGAGTTTCGCGTGCTTTGCTTACACTTTGGCTACCCGCTGCCCCTGGACTATCACCGCAAACAAGCTCAAACTATTGGTGATATGTACGATGACATCCACGTAGTGGTAACGAAGAATCACATTGAAGCGGCGTCGCTGGGGATTGATGTGGCTCTGGGGATGGAAAAGCTTCTGATACGTCTGCAACCCAAACCCATGCAATTTAAGCTTCCCTTCCGCACTCCGCTGGACCCGAAATCGCCACCAATGGGACTTTCGTTGTCGACAGAAGCCCTGACGCGAACCCTGGGTACTGTCGGTGGTTATGTCTATCCCATTATTGACTTGAACAAACAAGCTCACGTGGCCCAATACGCCAATTGCAAGTTTGCCATCTCCTGTGGTCACGTGTGTCTTGAACCCGGAGACTCTGCTGCTGGCCACACTGACTACGCCCACGTACTGCTGCCATCGCTGGTGCTCATTGGCATGTATAAAAATGCCCTTACGGCTCAGTACACCAAGGCAGTGTCGGGAGCTCAACCCAATCGAGAAGCAGCCGTGGCTTACGGTCTGGCGTTGCACCAACTCGAGGAGCTTTTCCCAGTGAAAAAGGTCAAATCCAAGGTCCCCGAACCTCCAAGAAACTTACCCCGCTACCGTTTTGGTCAAATCATTTGGGGTGAGCGGACATTAATTCCTGCTATCCGAGGCTCCACTAATGATAAAGGTAAACACCCCAAACGTCTCCTGGACTTGGCCATCATCAAGGTCAACAAAAAGCTCACGTGCCATAACTATCTTGGCGATGACATTGCCTTTAACGAGTTTGACCCGGCGCTCATGTTTGAGAACTTGTACGTGCGTGCCGTGATCAATTTAACCCGAACCAACGATAAACTTGATCTTGCCATTGACGACGTTGATGACGACATTGATGAACTCCACGAAGGCTTATCGGTATTTAAGTATGGTCTGACCACTAAGTACACCCGGGGTACGCTTAACGGCATCCGTATGGTGTATTGGCTTGACGGAGCCATCCAGTCGCTGGAGTTTGTCGTTAACGCTTACGAAGCGAACCTGGCGTTTGCCGCAGGCGGCGACTCCGGAGCGTGGGTGTTTACTAAGCTTGAAGACATGAATCCCGAGCGCAAGGGACTTGGTGTTGTAGGGATGCTCCACTCATTTGATGGGGAATTTAAACAGTTTGGGTTGTTTTCGCCAATGAAGGAGATCTTGGAACGGTTAGAGGAGGTGACCAATATTCTGTGGGCGGTGGTGGGAGTACCCAGTAAACATGATAGCGGGGTTGACGATGAACAGTCGACTGATGATGAGTATGTTGACCGCTACGGCGACGATTCCGTCACCATAGATAGTGCTTTAGATTAGTATGTATTATACACTCAATTTCTAGCGTATTAATTAAATTAGAGCTCAGAGGAATACACTAAAACCCAATTTGGGGCATTCCCCAGGATGGTACCATAAACCGGAAAATATACCCGACAACAAAGGCACTGTGGCCGAGTGGTCTAAGGCGGCAGACTCAAGCGTTAAGCTTCTCAACTACGAGGTTGGGGTTTCTGTTATCGTAAGATGCGCGTGTTCGAATCACGTCGGTGTCATTTCTTTTTTTCCTCCACCTTTATGGTTGCTTTTACTCTTAACAAGGCGTTATCGTTTCTTTTAAATTTACTCTATTCCATGATTTAGTGTATTCAGTAATTTGTTCAATCGATAATATATACAAAGACGTCTCTAGGCCACCACTTCGTCCACCACCTTTTCCAAGATCGCCAACCCATCGTCGATCAAGTCGTTAGGAATGTTAAGCGCCGGCACAATCCGCACCACGTTCATCCCAGCACTAATCAACAATAAGCCGTGGTCACGACACTTATCGACAATTTGGGAAACGTCGACCAGGTCGTTAAATTGCAACCCCGTCAACAACCCGCGACCCTTAACGCCAATAATGGCTTCGGGGTGCTTCTTAGCAATGACTTCCAAGCCCCGAGCAAACTTATCGCCCTTGTAGACGACTTGTTCGAGGAATTCGGGGTTGGACACTTGGTCAATGACGTAGCAGCCAACCTTAGCCGCCAACGGGTTACCGCCGTAGGTGGTACCATGGTCACCAACATTAAGGGCTTTTTCAACCTTTTCCAGCACCATCACCGCACCAATGGGGAACCCGTTGCCGAGAGCCTTGGCCATGGTCAAGATGTCCGGATGAGCGTCGGGAGTGTGGCAGTGAGCCCAGAGCTTACCCAGACGACCCAAGCCACACTGGATTTCGTCGTAGATGAGGATAACGTCGTTTTCGTCACACAACTTGCGCAATTCGACGAGGAAGTCTTCGGCAATAGGAGTTACACCCCCTTCACCCTGGATGGGTTCGATAATCACCGCACACGTCTTATCCTTCAGAATCACCTGCTTCACCAGATCAATGTTGTTGGTATCAGCCACGTGGACCCCAGGAACAAGCGGAGCAAACGGTTTCTGGTACTTGGGGTTGGGAGTCACCGACAACGCCCCCATGGTTCTACCGTGGAACGAGTTGGCAAAGGTGATGATCTCGTGCTTCGCCGGCAGCTGTTGGGTGCCGTACTTGCGAGCAAACTTAAGAGCAGCTTCGTTGGCTTCGGTTCCCGAGTTACAGAGGAAAACCCGTTGAGCATCCTTCATCCCTCCCAGAGCCTGGGTGTGAGTGACTAACTTGTTAGCCAATTCCCCTGCAGGCATGTTGTAGTACAAATTCAGACATTGCATCAACGTCCCCGCTTGTTCCAGGATGATCTTGGTGACTTCGGGGTTGGAGTGGCCCAAACCGGTAACGGCGATCCCCAGCATGAAATCAATGTAGCGACGGTCCTCCAAGTCGTAGAGAAGCGACCCTTTACCGTGGGTGATCATGAGATTGGGCCGGGCGTAGGTGGTGACGGTGTAGGGCTTGGAGATGGTGTTGACGTATTGCCCCGTGGGCGAGTCCTCGGTGGCGTCAGGATGGGCGAGCCGAGCCCGAGTCGAGGCATAAAGTGTCCGCCGACCCACTAGCAGTTTTGCCAGGTGCTTGATTGAGGCCAGAAGCATGGTGTGTGATGGGAGAAGATGGGGGACACCGGTGGTTATATGTTCGCAGCCAATAAGGCGGTGAGAAGAGGTGCGATGACTCAAGGTACCCCAAGTGACAATAGCTCATTAAGGGGATAGAGGAAACGATGAAATAATCGGTTGGAGTTGATTGCTAGGGTTTGTGATGGTGATGATACGGAGATTATAGTATTTTGATGAAGTGAATGACCGAAGTGGGGTGGGGCTTATAGGGATGATAGCAGCTGTTGCTAGGCTTATGAATTACCAAATGAAAGTGTCGAAAACTGTGGTAGCGGTTACATTTTCTGTGTGGTTGTCAGGGCATGTGAAGTTTTGGGGAATGGTTTGAGTCAAGACTATTTTTCATGAGTCACATCTTCTGAGTCAGAACCCATACTGGAAGAGAGCAAACATGATCTACCAGGTATCAAAACTTGATGAATGGAATGGGAGATGGATAAGCAGAGAACCATGAAGTGGTCACTATTTCCTGGTCTTTTCTCAAGCATCACACGATTCTGTATTTGCGGTTAGTCGGTCGTTGGTCCGTGTTGGGGTGAACATTCACAGGTACTACGACAAGAAACTGCCCTTGACTTTTGAAGACGTCCATTACATGGCGGAAGCCAAGTTTACAATACTGGATACTTGAAGGCCGATCTATTTTACTCATATTGGCTCATTTGGAGTCACTTGCTTACACTTGGATTGTTCGGTGTCGTTTCGCTTCTTACTAAAGGACCTTTACCGAACGTGTCAGGTAGCGTGATGGGATTATCTTGGATACGCAATCAAAGTTGAACCGTTTTAAGTGATAATGTTGTTGATCCAAGATGATAATTGCTGCTTTCTGGCTGCGTCGATGATGTTGGTGCCTTCACTTCAAGGTTGTTCATTACAGCGCTCATGAACTTCCCCGTATGCTCATTACAGCTTCGCTAAATCTCATTGTGAGCTTCAAACTGTTTCTTAATTTATTCCAACTCATGAACCTTACTTCAGTAGACTTGATTTGAGACTTGGAGCTATCAGACCTTGAATGGGTAATATCAGAAGGTGATAGTTTCATCAATTGAACTCCAAATGGAAGACTAGTCTTTTTATTGGCACCACCCTCACAAATAACATGATTTGCTCAACTTGTTAAACTTCTGTTTATCGAACTTTCCTCCCTGCACCTCCGCACAGACTGTTCCCGACCTGGGCGGACGACGGAAACGTTATCGCTACCAACACAGCCGTGGTTGCCATTGGTAACATCTTTCACGCTCACCACGATAAGAAGCCGCAATTAGACTTGGGGTTGCAGCCGTGGGTGGAGCTCTTGCTCGCGAACAGACGTGGTGCTGCTATCGGTTCTTGGTGCCGTTGATACTGAGCCAGTACCCGCTAGTCGCAGGTGACCGAGGTGGTGGACCGACGGCGTTGTTGGCCAAAGCGCCGAAAGTAATGAGAAATTGCAATGAATGTTCTTAATAAAATTCACAGGAGGAAGCGCCCCATTTAGATGGTAATGAAGTGACACATTATGGTTAATGGGAGACGTAGTATCGACCATAACGGGATTCACCTTGGATATTTGTTGTTCCTTGAGTCTTGTCCACCTTATCCAATTATGCTACCATAACTGACTGCTCTAAGGTGATGGCGGTCATTGCTGCAGTCATGTAGTTTGGACCAATACTTGTTGCACTCATTAGTCACTTCATTGACATGCTAATTGACTGGTCAGTTCAGTATAAGTGTTCGTAAGTGAAAAATCGATTATCGAGAAATTTCACACCAGAAAAATTGCCAAAAAAAGGCTTTTCGGTATCTACCAGTCATGTAGTCACTAAATCAGAGTAAAAAAATTTTCATGAATTTTTTTGATGTTTGACATCGTCGGGCTGGGGTTTGGGTCTTTCATGGATCATCGCGCCTAACCGTATATAATGAATTGATGAAGATTGCACCATTAATGGCACTAAATGGAAACATAAAACAACCATTACTATCAGCACGTCTCTATCTTTATGGTAGCCGGTGAATAAGCCTCGATTTCAAAACTTTTTGGAACCATCTCCTGAATTCTGACGTTTTTTGAGTCGTCATTTTTGCGATTTATTCAGTCGGGTTAGAGGTTTGCAAAGATTAAAGCCACCTAGCATGAAGCCAGCAGTTTGCTCTACAAAACCCATGTATCGCTTTTCTGCTTCTGTCGGTAGCGAGCTCGTTATTGCACATTTTACGTGTTTTTGGTGCGACCAACCCCTAGGCCAAAATCGACAAAATCGACAAATCGACAAATTCCGTCAAATCCCTTCAAACTTTGTCTAGATGAAAAGGCCACCGATTAGAACATAGTAAGCCATCTCAAAGTCGCTACCAGATGGCGTAAACCGTAGTTTTCCTCGCAATACGCCGGGTCAGTGTAAGTTTTGGGGGTTTGCACCCGAGTCAAAATTCTACCATGGCTGCGGCGAGCCGAGTCAAATTACCTCGCTAAAATCCATCTTCCAGCTCAACCATCGAAAACCATCAAACTCATCATATTTTTGAACATTGGCTTAATAGATAGCCACGCGTTTGTAGACCATAATGAGTACCTCCAAGTGGCCACATTAGGCGTGGCCATTGCCATCAAAATTCGCCATTTAGTTCAAGTTGCGCAACCATGCACTAAGCCGTGAGCATTTCCACCTAAAGCCATTAAAACTTCTGCCCTATCAATTGAACCGTAGGGTAGTGGCCTACGGTGATTTCAACGGGTAACGGGGAATAAGGGTTTGATTCCGGAGAGGGAGCCTGAGAAACGGCTACCACATCCAAAGATCGCGTGGCCCGGAGGACCCCGGAAGGGCCCCCGGGGGATTCCGGAGGCCGAAAACCGGGTCAAGCTTTTTAGGGTGTCCCACTGTTAAGACTCGTCGCATCTCAAAAATGTAAACCTCAAAATAGCGAGCTCAAATCCTATGGATGCATAGAAGTGATACCTAGCTATTGTAGATCACACTGCTGGCTTCTTGCCAGGTGGCTTTGATTTTTGTTAGCCCTTGTCCAGACTGAATAAATCGCAGTTTTCGCTTTCTGGAGAAAAAATGCAAAACTGAGAACTAAAATGACAACAAAAAGTCGAAATTTCGAAAAATCAGAATTAACATATTTAGTTTTGAGGCCAATTACTGTATAACATACATTAGCCGCAGTAAACGGTCATCACCTCGACGTGTTTCACTCAATTAATGGTTTTCTTCAACACATTGCAATACCTACATTTGACGCAATCAGCTATGACGTCATTCATCTAGTCAAGTTTACTAGCACTAATACCACGACAATGGGCTTCAATTGTTTCTACGAGCATCACATTGGCGCTAACTCCATAGACGGTTCTACTGATGAGCTAGTCACCCACGCCAAACCATATCTGCCCTCCCAAGCCGCAAGCCTTCAAAGTAAACCTTTTCCCAACTAAAAGATTCTTGATCTGTAATAATCCTTGAGCATACGGCTTCGACTTTCATAGACCAAATGTTCGAGTCGTATAGCTCAGCTTGTCTTGCGTTTCATGACTGTTCTGAGTTATGGTTTACAAGCAGCAGCCGTCACAATGCACATGACACTGCCAAGCGACGTTTTAATCCATTTCCCATCGATAAAACGTGGATAGCATGCGTCGCTTATTAGTGCAATACTCAACATCACACAAATGTCGTGCGGTTATCGAGAATGAAAAAACGAGTTGGCATTTATCGACCAAGAGTTCATGAGACTTGCGACTTTGGCGACTATATGCAGGCAACGCCACACATTCTCACTATTGGCGAGGGCGGGCTTTGAAATACAGATGATAAAAGCATACCCAAGCCTTCCATTGGAGTGATATCATGAACTACACATTGCCAATCTGATAACTACAAACAATCCTTGTTTTCTGATGTATGGAGTTTGTTTCAAGGACCAGAGCGACTCGTTTTCGGACATGGTGATCCCGGTAGTGGCCGATGCTCATCCCCGAGTCTAGTACACCGGCAACAACGCCTTCGTCAACTTTTCCGAGGCGGCGCCAAAGAACCCTACTTTGACCAGGTGCTCCTGGACTTGTTGGAGCTCTTGCAGAACCTGCCCAAGCGCTACGTCCACAAACAGGTGCTCACCACCATTGCCATCATCGCCGCCGCCACCCAGCACTACGTTAGCAGGT